>PVKU01005470.1:0-14320 GCA_004027475.1 Anoura caudifer
AAAAAAAATCAAGAAACTGGTAAATCAACATGACAAAAACTTTTAGCAGACTGCTAAAAATTCTCATCATATGTAATTTTCATTTTCACCTTTATTAACCTTTGTTTGAACTTAAAAGTATAGTATATAAAATAGACTTGAAGTGGAACACTCTAACCTTTCTGAAAATTAAACTAATCATACTTTCTCATTGCCCAATTAACTAAATCATTTTTATCATGGTATTATGATGGAATTATAACCTCTTTAAAAATCTCAGGAAGAAAATCCACAGCCGAAATACTTCCTCCTAAGGGATATCAGCCTCAGCCTGAAAATATCTATTCCAGTACATCTTTGATACTCTATAAATAAACTTTCAAGAGATTATGTATGGAATTGAAATATTAAATATTTTAAAAGCTAAGTCATCTTAAATCTAGATATTTTACTTGATATCCATATGTCACTTTGAAATAGCACATATTTCATGGAAATGTATGCATTTAAAATTTCACAACACTTAAGAATGATGAGCATACCCTTACTCGTATGACTAAGTTGTTCAGGAGTCATTCCACAAAGCAAACCATCTCTGGTTTGATTGTTGATTAGGGCATGTTCCTGGGTTGCAGGTTCAGTTCCAGGTCAAAATGTGTACAAGAGGCAAATAATTGATGTTGCTCTCTTACCTCAATGTTTCTCTTCCTTTCTTTTTCTCCCCTCATCTCTCTCTAAAACTAAATAAATAAAATCTGTAAAAATTTTTGATGAATGATGATCTCAATAATTTCTGGATTGAGGCTCTGCGGTGCTCACTTTGATCAAACATTAGTTGAGGTTTGGAGACATAACAAAACTCATGACATAAAATATTTCAAGAAGCATTAGGTTTATTCAGCACAGCATGGATGATACACCTACATAGCAGTGATCTCATGACTCCTGGGTACCAGGACATCCCAACCCCTCCAAATGCAAGACAATGGTGGACATGAGAGATGGGAATGAATTAGCATGTACCAACTCAACACAGAAGAGCCATCAGTTCAGGGGTTCCCCAGGAAGACATGATTTACTCCCATTCTCTGATGCAGCTTTCCCACAAAAATCCTGGTTTCTATTCACTTAATAAATAGTAACTGTCATAAAATAATGCTGTTTGGCTCAGTACATGGTCCTTAGCCAGACTCTCATTTACCTCAAAGTCCATGTACTCTCATATATTTCTTGAAATAGGAGTGCAAGGAGATTTCACCAAGTTACTGGCCCATTAGCCAGGAGAGGGGAGGGAAACAGATCTCAAAGGATTCACGATGCCTATTTTGCAACAAACTGCACACTCTTCAAACTAGATGTAAAAGTGGGCAGCTTCTGCATTCTTAGATACCTCAGATTAAATAATTTCAGATGGATAAACACAGATATCCTTGTCTCATGTCTAGTTTTTGTCCCCCCCCCCCAATCTGGGTGCTTCCCTGACCATGGCAGACCTGTCAGGATTGAGAATGTAATTGTAACAGTGGAATATTGCAATAGTGGGAAATTGTAACCTACAGCTCCACTCTTTTGACATTGTTTCTGTATGTGCTGACTCTTGACTAATATGTAGTAAGTAGATAAACAGCATGTTTGTATAAGGATCCTAGGGACTAACTTCAGATGATACAGACTGTGACTCTCCAGTGTCCCCGTTCTGGGAGATTCACTGATTTTAACCATGGAGCCAGGATGACTAGAGCCAGGATGAGTCACACCAGACCATCACTTGCCTTATTGGAAGGGACTGTACTCATCAGCATAGAGAGAACATTTCAACCCCCTCCCTTGATTTCTTTGTTCTGTTCCCCTCTCCCTCATTATAAAAACCTCTGCCTCCACTGAGATGTGGAGATGAGCTTTGTGACATGACTCCCCCATCCTTCCAGGAGATGGGCTTTGTGACATAGGTCCCCCATTTTTCCAAGAGTTGAGCTTTAAGACATGAGTCCCTCATCTTCCATATGACCAGCATGTGCAAATAAGTCAGTTTCCTTTACATCAGCACCTGCCTCTAGAGTATTGGCTTTCACAGCAGCAGGCAGGCAGACTTGCTTTTCGTTACATGATATTTGTTGTAGTTTTTATACACTTATGTTTCAGTTCTGGACTATTAAGCTTTCCCTGATCTCCAGCACAGGGATGCTTGGATCTCTTTATATGTCCCCCAAGAAGGTCCATTGGTTTTCACCTTAAACTTTCAATTGATGATTAATCAATATCTATTTTTATCATCTTTCTTCAGAACATCGATTGTCTCATAAATAGCCATACCTCTCATTTTCTTTTTCTGTATCTCCTAAATGTTTCAAATGTTACTACATTGAGTAAATTACTAGACTGTTAGCCTAATATAATAGTCAGTTCATGACCAATGAACCTTGCTACATTGAGCTATTGTCTATTTATGCTCAAAACAACCATCGGTGATTGGATTCTCATTGCCAGCATCTGGCTAGTGATACAGTGCCAAAACTTTAGCCTGAAGAATAGCTTATTTTCTTAATGTTTAGTTTTAAGATTTCTTTGTGTATCTTGGATTTTGTTATACTTTTTATACAATTTTAACTTCAAATCATTTTGGAAGCAATTTTTCTACAAATTTTAATTTAAAACACAACTAAGTTACTGACAATCCCATCACTATAAAAGACTGTATTTACATATTTATCTTACCAGAAGGGTTACAGAAAGAAAGATTAATAAAATCCTAAAAAAAAATTCTAGACTAACCACTTGGCTATATATACTACAGAAGTTGATGAAACAAAGAAGCACATTGATTAACTTAGTGACCCAAATAGTTCCACCAAATGTATGGAAATGTAAGCTACATAGATAGTATTAAATATTTTAATAATTTTCTTCCTTTTTCTCCACATATTTCCCCCAGAGTCCCTTCTTCTTCCACAGAATTAACAACAATACCACCAACTTCAATTGTGGTATATTGCAAATTCTACCTTATTCTCTGTGGATGACTTATGCCTAACTTCCTCCTCTCTGTTTCATTATTCTTCCATGTACACATCAGTAAGAATAACAGAGTTTTGAATTCCAAAGAACCCTTCTGATTGCCATAGCAATTCTTGGAGCTTCCTTGGTTTGATTTTTATATTAAGCATGCAAGTTAGAATTACCAACAAAGATTAACTGCTGCTTGGAAGAGAGGTCAAGCAAGAGGTCCTTATCAGGCACAGAAAAACTGTATTTGTTTGAAATATTTGTAGTGGTTCTAAATATTATTTTTAAAAATATGTAAATAAACTGCATGTCTTATATAATTGGATTCCAAGATCAGTAATTATTCCTACAAAGTATATTGAACTGTCAGAGACCTCATGATGGCCTTAGAACTGACTGAAAGTGTGTTCTTGGATCTAGGCTGATTAAATAAAATCCACCTATTATTATGCAAAAGTTTGCTTAATACATTGAAGTCCTTATATAGAAAAACATAATAAAGAATCAACTTATTAAGAGGCATTGGATATAGCCCAGAAATGTGTCAATATATTACTAAGTTAAAAAATAAAGAATAATCATAACAATATGTGAATAGATTTATAATGATGTTGAAATAAATTTTTATAGCATAATATCTTTGTTGATGTGTATGTACAAATTATGACTTCGAAAACATATTTCAAAAACTGCTATATGAAACACTGGTATAAGTCATTGTGTAGTTGCATATAGTTTATTATTCAAAGAGCAAGTGAACATGTTTTATGCAAACATTTCATTGCATCACAAATTTAATCAACATTAAAAATTGCTATGAGATCAAGAATTGATTTAACTATTTTAAAATATATACTATGTTAAAAATGTAAATTATTGACTATCTTTTGTTATATTGGATACTGAAAATCAATTAAAAACTTTTTAATAATATACCATTAAGTATCATATAAAATAGACTTCTGCAGATGTATTTTCTCCTGCTCTTTCCCACTAAATACAACTAAAAACCCTTGATATTAAATATAAGACAATTGCAATTCTGAAACATGGAAAGAAGAAGGCAGATTAGCTAGGAAATTTGGACCCCAAGGAACAACACAGTGGTAATTTCCCTACATTTCTTTTTTTTTTAAGTTTTTAAATGTATTTTTATTTTGCAATGACAGTTGACCTTTGTTTGTTTGTTTGTTTGTTTTTTGCCTCACATATCTCAGACACATTGCTGGAAAAGGCAGTACCTAGAAAACACAAATGGAACAGTAAAAAAAAGGCCCCCATAAGTTTTTTTTTTTTTTTCTTTCTGGCTAAGACACCATGAAAAAGGCAATATAGTCTTAGAACAGAAAAGTTTTAATTAGTAACTACTCTATTCTAGCCAAACACTAAAAACAAGCAAACAAACAATCACTTTAGCCTATTCATGTCACCTCAGGCTCCCAAGACTTCCACGGTCACCATCTTTTATGTAGGTATTACAACCTCCACTTTCTCCAGGAAGTTGATCAGAGAAGGCTAAGGAGGCAGGCAGAACTTAGGTTTGGTCAGTTGATAACAAGCTTTGTCCCATCTGTGTCATCAGTGAAGACCGCATAGGGAGCCTGCCTTTCCAGACAGAACTGGTGGTAATGAGAGCATAGATTACACAATGTGAAATATAAAACAATTACACACTAAAAAAAAAAGCCATAGGAGAAATTTTGTGGGTCTCTGATTAGGCAGAAATTTCACAGATTTGAAACCAAATGCACAATCTAGAACATAAAATATGTATGTATATATAAATTGGACATCATCAAACTTTAAAACATTTGCTCTGTGAAATGCTCTGTTGAGGCTAAAATACAAGCTAAACAGTAAGAGAAAATTATTTGTAAAATACATGTCTGAAAAAGAACTGGTATGTAGAATACATAAAGAACACTCCAAGCACAACAGAAAAAATATCTGACTAAAAAACTGGCAAAAGACACTTCACAGATGAGGACATCCAAGTGGCAAATAACCAACAGAAGATATGTCCAAAAGTATTTTCCCTTAGGAATATGTGAATTACAATTAAAACAAAATACAACTACATATCTATCAGAATGTATACAATTTAAAAATAGTGACAAAGTCAGATGCTAAAAATGGTGCAGAGAAACTGTATGAACACTCATGTCTTGCTGGTATGTTAAATGGTTCAGACACTCTTATAAAAGCATAGACATTTTCAAAAACACTTTTCAAAGTGTTTTGAAAAGCTAAATGTAGATTTATCATTGGACCCAGCAATTTTAAACTTCAATATTTATACTAGAGGAATAAAAACTTATTCACGCCAAAACTCATACATGAGTGTACAAATCAGCTTTGTTCTTAAGTGCCAGAACCCCAAAATAATCTTATCTACAGCAATGGGTGAATGGTTAAACAAACTGTTGACATTCATAACATGGAATACTACTCAATAATAAAATGAACGAATTCTTGATACATGCAATGACTTGGTAGATCCCCTGATAATTATGCTTAGTGGAAAAAGCTCATCTTAAAAGATTTCATACTAAAGGATTCAATTTATACAAAATTATTAAAATAACAAAACTAAAAAAAATGAAGAGTAGATCAGTGGTTGGCAGGATTTAAGAATTTAGGAGGGCTCCAGTTCAACATATTGACATAGAAGGGTTCTGACCTCACCTCCTCTCGTAGCCACAATGAATCTGAAGCTGTGAAGCCACTTCCTCTAAAAAAATTTAAAAGATATCAGAGCAACTCCTACACATCTGACAAATGAGAGAAGGCCCACATACAAGTGGGTAAGAGAGGCTGGGACACAATGTCACTGGAAACCCCCTCCCTACCCACAGTTGGAAGGAAACACAGAACCCAGAGCTTCTCCCTGAGGGGCAAAGGGTTTGAACCCTACAATGGGCACCTCAGCTTTTAAGACCAGCTCCTGAGAGAGGAGCCCTCAAAATATCTATTATTGAAAACCAATGATGGGCTCATGCTCAGGAGATTCACAAAGTTAATTTAAATGAAGAAACAGCTCTTAAAGAACTGTCCATGGACCCACCTGTGCCAGGGCTCAGTTCTGAAGAATCCAATGAAGAAGTGCTCAGATTTTGTGAGGTCTGAGCTGGTCTAAAAGCATCAGCCTGAGGGGAGGCATCTGGTTTGGTACACATGTAGAGGCCTGCTGGCTGCAGGGCACCATCTTTACCCTCTCCACCTACCTCCATCAAGCTGAAGGCATTATCTTTGTGCCCTCCTGCTGCCTCCTCCAAGTCTCCAGCATCTTCCCTGGGGAAGCCCTGGTGTTCCCAGCTGCTGTCCTGGGGACACCCTTTGAGAGCCTGGTTTAGGCAGCAAGTGGGTTGTCCTATAATATTTAACTATTTAGTAATAAGATAAATTAATTGAAGTTGATTTGGAGCTGGGGACAAGTTATACATATTTACTTTTAAGCGTTTATTTCTGTGAAAGTATTTTTCAACTTTTATTGGTTTTTGAGAGAGAAACAGAGAAGGAGAGAGAGAGATCGATTTGTTTTCCACTTATTTACACATTTATCTGTTGCTTCTTCTGTGTGCCCTGACCAAAGACAGAACCCCTAACTTTGTATCTGGATGATGCTAACCAACTGATCTACCTAGCTAGCGTCTGAAAGTGTTTCTCAACTGCAAAATGTTAAGTGGGCATGAACACATGATTTTAATCCAATTTTCAACCTACATTAATTAATTGATGAAAAGCCTCAATGTGGAACAAAAAAGAAAAGTACATGACATTAAATTTAATTGCCAGAAATGATTGTATTTTTATTGTACCTGTGGTTTTATTTAAATATATATAGATGACATCTGAGATTTTGTAAATACATCATAGATTTAGTTTTTGCTTTTAAAAAACACACAAATGTTCCTGAAAAGAAGATTCTGTCATCATTTTATAGAAACCAGAAGAAAGTAACTATCACAAACGAGTTGAGAAAGCTGTCCTTCATCAGCCTCAGAGTACATGGGCTTTTAATCTTTGTCTCTTATGATACCTTTACCAAAATGATGAATCAGCAGGACACAGTCCATTATTTTCCAAATTTATTAGAAACAATCTTGTGAGTTGATTATGAAGTGAAAAGAATTGAGTGAATTCAGCTAGTCCTGTGAGCAGTAGCTTCAGTATATCTACAGCAGAATCTACAGACATATAAATCCTAAATTACACAAGCAAAAATCATAATAAACAAAAAGATTCTCAATGCTACTCTCAGAAACACTCACATTAAAATGATAGTTCATTTCCAATTGTGGCATAAAATATCAGGGATGTAATAAGATTCAAAACTCTAATGGAGAATTGATATGGATATCAAAAATTATTAATTCAGTCATTCTTTCACCTATTGAGATTTTTTAAAATGAATTTATAAAAATTGGAAAATTAAAAACAGATTGAGTTTAAAAACATTAATTTTTAGGGATATCAGTAGGTTGAAATATAATCCATATTGTTTTTCTAAAACCAAAAGAATTAAAATTCATGTGAAATTCTACTGTAAAAAATATCAGTTTTCCTTTATATTTTTGATTCCTTCACGTAAGATGTACTCTGTTTTTTTTCTTTCATCTCCAATTGGCCGTTTAATCAGAATAGTTTACACTTTTATGTTTGTTTTCTCTGGAATTCCACATATAGAGTCAGTGGTTTCTAAGTCTCTGTCTGCCAATGTCTCCTGAAAGGTTTGTGAAAAATGCATGTTCCCAAACCCCCAAGTGTACATACCAAATCAAAATCATAGAAGTAGAACCTGAAAATCTGGATTTTTTAAAAAAAATTCTCCAGGTTACATATAAATGTGGAAATACAAATCAAAGACTGAACTTTCCACAGGGGACATTTCTGTGTGCTGCTGGCCTGCGTGTGAAGAGATGACATAGGAGGGAAGAAGCACGTAACAGGGCCCAGTTCCAGTCTTCCCAGAAACTGTTTTTCATACCCCCTTATGTGCATGAGCTAAGTTTGTGATCATAGATGTGTTTCCTTTCCTGAAAATATTTCTTTTTTATTGTCTTTCCTTCAAGATCAGAAGGGAGAGGGCAGGAGATAAAGGGGGAAAGGGTCAAAGGTTTACAAGAACAATTTTAAAGGACATATGGATGACAACAAGGGGGGTGGAAATTGGGGAGGGAGATAGGGAGGGCTGGGGTGGTAGGGAAGGGTGAGGAGAAAAGGCAGAAAACTGTACTTGAAAAACAATAAAAATAATTTCTTTTGAACAAAGGAATAGCCTGTGGATATGAAATGAGTGCTTTGGGCACTTCTGGGGTAGGGATACTCATGTACGTTCAGATATCAGAATTTGCTAACTATTAACTTTGATTATTTTTTCCTTTACTTGAGTTATGTGGGGATTCCAGACTTACCTTTCACTTACCTCCACTTTCACTCTAGAGGCACCGGTACATGAACAAGTTTTTGTAGTCATACATCCAGCCATCGCTATTCTGGGGACTGTCTATTCCGGGACACAGTGTTTGAGTAGGTTTCAGGTATTGCCATTAATAGAAATTTCAACCTTCAGTTTATCTGTGCATCTCCAAAGGATCCATTCAACCTCCCAATACCCAATCCTGTTCCTGAAAAAGATATACCATACTTACATAATCCTCAAACATACAAGATCTAGGCTCTCACACCTTTTACGTAATCTAACCTACTCCCTTTGATGGACCTGAAATTTAAAATACCCAAAGATTTCCTCAGGGTCGTGCCCTGTGCCAACTTGCCTCACCCCCAGCTTGGTAAATTCTCTTCACTCTTTTTGAGACACATATTCACACATAGAGATACGCACCGATACTCACCACATCTTGTGCAGTTGAAGAGTATGGAGAAGAAAAACTATTAAGTGGAAAAGCGTATGTATTCATTTTTCCCCTGTAAATCTATGGCAGGAAGTTCACACGTACTTGTACATGCGTGTCCCCCTGAAGAGTTTCTCAATAATGTACTCCTACACTCCATTATACTAATGTATGCTAATTGCAGGTCTTGGCATAAAGCAAGGACTGAAACTCTAAGACATGCTTACCATAGTCCACAGAAGTAAAAATATAACATGACCGAGCATAGCAAGCTATGAACAAGGCAACTTAGCGTGAGCATCATTCTGCATTCTGTCAGCACGAGCTTCTGTCCTCACTCTCCTTTGAAGACAAGTCACCAATTCCTACTTCTTCACTCATTTATTCCAGTACCCAGTTCTAGCTGCCTCTCTTTCAGCTATTATTTCCCACTAGGAGGAGAGGGATTAATAACTGCTGACATTCCAGAATGTATACATTTTAAATGGAGACACTTTAAGGAAATGTGCATGTTTGACAAAAGGCCAAACCAGACAACTTCCTAGATATTGTACTTTCCCCACCCACTTTTTGCAGTACTTTCTTCTCTGGGCATGACCGGACTCTGTTACATGTGCACCTGACCGCTGACTAGCACCTAATACAAAAAGAATCTTCACCTCTCTCATGCTCATGAGACTGTGAACCTATCAGATTTGCCGTGGTCTGATACATACACAGGCCACTGTTAAAGCAGTGCCTGTCAGGTAAGCAATGAACACAAATACTGCTATGAAACTGGCTGTGATCAAACAGAGGAAGCACACTATTTACATTAATACTCTGCTCTGTAAGGGATGATAAACCCAGCCCATCTGTTCCATGTAAAATTGAATTTATTTGTTCAAATAATTGAGATTTATATGGGTGTCTATCTTTATGTTTAGCTTATTTGAATTTATGTAATCAACAGTTAGTTTTGTTCTATTTTGTTTTTTCATTCCTCTTACCAGCTTGGATTTACTCCAGGATTCTATGGATCATTTTTTTGTAGCTATAGGCTCATATTCTAACAAGTTTATTTTATGCAAAAAGATAATAAACTTCTCTTTTAAAAAACCAAGCTAAAATATAAGTAGGTCTTACTGTCATCAACTAGGCCAAATGCTCATGCCTGGTTGATCTCCAGTACCAGAGGAAATTGTGTTCTGTTTCTTTTATCAAGGCCATGGTCTTTACCAATTTTGGGGGTTTGGAATTTGAGTCAACTCTACAGAAAACTCATGAATTAAATATGGAGGAGAGGTGGTAGGCACAGAAGAATCCACATACTGTTTACTAGGGAAAGAGGCAATGAATGTTGAACAACAAAATGAATAGCATCCATGCTAGCACTAGCCCAGATTTGTCCATGGAAATTTTATTAATCTTGAGCCCATTCCACTGCGCTTGCAATCTGTCTCGTTCTCCTCAACACACTCTCTAGGAAACCACTAATAGTTCATCAGAGCAAACTTATGTGACACCCTTTGTTCTGCTACACACGATACTATCGTTTACGGCTGCAAATAGACCTCCAAGTACGTGTTGATCCCTCACCCTTGACTATATTGAAATCCTTCTTGAGTCTACTTATGTTTTTGACTTTTTCACTTATTAGGATAATTAAGTACCTTCATGCCTCTATTTCTAGAGGCGTATGAAGTACTTCAGTCTTGATACTTGGTACCTTTTACACCTGCCTTCACATCTTCAATTTAAGATTGAATTTTCAGTTAAACAATGGAAGTATCCAGATGTTAATGAGCTGAGTGTCAGAAAGATGCAGGCAAAAATGGAAACTTAATTTTGCTTTCCAATGATATGTGACTAATCAAAAAAAGGCAAAGTTGATATGTGTTTAGCTACATATATAACAGAAAAAAATTATCTCACATGATAGAAAATGATATCTAAATAGTATTTGTATTGTTGCACACCTCTTATATTAACATGTACATCCATGTAATTTAACTTTTCAACTTTAACAAGTTAAAATGTCATCCACTGACTTAGAAGAATGTATTTGAAAATTGAAATTTCCATACTTTATTCCAAATGAAGGAGGTATACATGCATTTCTACTCTCATTGAAAAACAAAATTAACTTCATAAAACATCACAATTTGCTTTAAAATTGTAAGAGTTGATTTATTGGAATACATTCCAGATAAAGTTCACATCAAATAAGTTCTGTTATTATTAGTAGAAAAAATATAAAATGACCAACTCCTTTTACAAGCTTCAGATTTAAAAATATATCATCATATAAATCAAGCTATTAAGTTTTTCTCTTGGGTAGTGTGTACTGTATATACATATAGAGAACACAAGAGAAAAAATATTAAATTTATTAGCTAGATTTCTCATATAAGTTTATAAATGACATGATGATAGTAATAGGGCAGTAAATGTGACAAGAATCATTTTATGGCAATGTTTGCATTAAGTGCTACTAATAATAGCTATAAATATATTGTGAATCTCTAATAAAATGTTATGACTTGTTTTTGGTTACAACTAGTATTTTACATATCTTTATACTTTTACATATCTTTAGACATAGTTAACTACAGCTTTACATACAGGGCTGGGCAAAAGTAAGTTTGTAGTTGTGAGTACATGAAGTACAGTTTATTCTTGCATTATTTATTTATTAAGTATCTTACTATTTATTTTAGTTATTTACATTATTATTATTTAATAATCTTATTATTTTTTCTTTAAATAATGATGACTGGCAATTGAACCTACTTTTGCTCACCACTGTACAGGATTAGGTACCTCAATAACATTACTTATTTATTAAAATTGCCTATCATTCTCAGGTTAGAAACCACAGTATAACAGCTTTCAAACAATGAACAGTTCAATATTTAATATCAACAAATGCAGAAAAGACTATTATATTTCCTTCAGGCAAGAGACTATTTTTTTTCATAATTTTGTCAAAAGTCGTAAGTATCCAGGTCCTGGCCAGGTAGATCAGTCAGTTAGAGAAGCAATTCCCAAACTTTTTTGCACCAGGGACTGTTTTTGGAAGAGGGTGGTGGGGTGGGGGCACAGAAGGCAGAGCTCAGATGAGCAGCCATTTCTTAACAGGCCACAGACCAGTACTGGTTGGCCCCCTGGGGGTTGGGGACCCTTGGGATAGAGGGATGTCCAAACACGCCAAGGTTTGGACACGTACGAGAATCAACCAGTGAAGGCATAGATAGTGGGAATAATAAATCAGTGTCTTTCTCTCTCTCTCTTTCTTCCTCCCCCTTCCTCTCTCTCCAAAATCAATAAATGTAAATAAAAAATAAAAAATGAAGTAGTAAGTATCCAAATGACAAATACAGGAAGAATTTGATTTCTGTATGAAAGTGCCAGCTTTTTTCTGATGCCCCCAGACAAAATCAATGACTCCAACATCTACATTCCTATAACAAGTTTTTTTCAAAAATTATACAATAATATCATAAGATATTAACTTTGTTTATGACACATGTACATATTTATGTGTGTATTCACTCAATATATTTTCTATGCTTTTTATTGTATTTTTCCATTATCATTTAGTCCCCTTATACACTCCTCCACAATCACCACACTGTTGTCCATGTCCATGGGTACTTTTCCCTTTTCACTCTTTCCCCTGCCCCCTAAGCTCACCCGTCATGGCTGTCACTCTGCTCTCCATCTATGAGTCTGTCTCTGTTGTGCTTGTTAGTTCAGTTTCCCTTTTATTCTTTTCTTTATTCTCAGCATCATTCAAGGCCATAACAAATGTTCAAATAACATTTTCCACTGGATTTGAAATTTCAAAAATAGGGTGTTTTGTACACTTTTAACAATAAATATGGTTGTAAACAAAACATTCCAAATAAAACTGACCAATTATAGTCAGAGTTTATTCTCAAAAATCTAAATTATGGTGCATGGTGCCAAGGTCTCAGTTCTCTATGGATAAAAGCTTAGCATTAGACTGCCGGCCAAGATGGAGGCATAGGTGGACACACTGTGACTCCTTGCACAACCAAAATTAAGGACAACAAATATTTAGAAACAAAAAAAAAAACAATCAAAACTGACAGAAAATTGAACTGTATGGAAGTCCAACAACCATTCATCCAGACCGGTAAAAGGGGTGGGGTTGGCTGCTGGCAGAGAGGGATTGTGGCAGGAAAAAACAGTGGCTGGTGGACCTGGATGTGTAGGCAGTGGCCGGCAGACCCTGGGCATGTGGTGGCAACAGACAGACCCAGTGAAGCACGTCAGGTGTCTGGCTGACCACACCCACACATTCGTGTGCAGTTAGACCAGGTGAAACAGGGAGCAAGACAGACTGCACAACCCAGGGCCCCAGTGCTGGGGAAATAAAAGCCTAAAAACACTGATTGAAAACACCTGTGGGGGTTGAGCTGCCGAGAGAGACTCCCAGCCTCACAGAAGAATTTGTTGGAGAGACCCACAGGGTCCTAGAAAGTACATAAGCCCACCCACCCAGGAACCAGAGCCAGAATGGTCCAATTTGCTTGTGGGAAGTGGAGGAAGGAACTGAAACCCGAGAGAGAGTGGAACAAGTGCCATTGTTCCCTCTCTGACCCCACCTCCACATAAGTGTCAAACCCAGTGACTGGGTTGCCCCGCCCTAGTAAACATCTAAGGCTCTGCCCCTCAAACATAACAGGTGCGACCAGACCAAAATAAATAAATAAATGAATGAATGAATGAATAAATAAATAAATAAATAAATAAATAAATAAAAAGAAATGGCCCAGGCAGAACAGCAGATCAAAGCCCCAGAGCAAATACATCTAAGCGACCAAGAGATAGCCAGTGTATCAGATGCACAGTTCAAAGCACTGGTGATTAGGATGCTCACAGATTTGGTTGATATTGGTCGCAAATTAGATGAAAAAATGAAGGCTACAATAAGTGAAATGAAGGAAAATGCACAGGGAACCAATAGTGATGAGAAGAAAACTGGGACTCAAATTAATGGAGTGGACCAGAAGGAAGAAAGAATCAATCAAACAGAAAAGAATGAAGAAGCAAGAATTCAAAAAAATGAAAGGCTTAGGAACCTCCAGGAGAAGATTAAACATTCCAACATCCAAATTATAGGGGTACCAGAAGGGGAAAAGGAAGAGCAACAAGTGGAAAATTTATTTGAACAAATAATAAAGGAGAACTTCGCAATCTGGCAAAGGAAATAGACTTCCAAAAAGTCTAGGAAGCTTAGAGAGTTCCAAAGAAGTTGGACCCAAGGAGGAACACACCAAGGTACATCATAATTACATTAGCCAAGATTAAAATGAAGGAGAGAATTCTAGAAGCAACAAGAGATAAAAAGACAGTAACCTACAAAGGAGTTTCCATCGGATTGTCAGCTGATTTCTCAAAAGACACCTTGCAGGCAAGAAGGGGCTGGACAGAAGTATTCCAAGTCATGAAAGGCAAGGACCTACATCCAAGAC
>PVKU01005470.1:14420-122878 GCA_004027475.1 Anoura caudifer
CATTTAGAATGGAAGGGAAGATAAAGTGCTTCTCAGATAAGGTCAAGTTCAAGGAGTTCATCATCACCAAGCCCTTATTATATGAAATGTTAAAGGGACTTATCTAAGAAAAAGAAGATAAAAAATAGGACAGTAAAAAGACAGCAAACTCACAGATATTAACAACCACACCTAAAACAAAAGCAAACTAAGCAAACAACAAAAATAGGAACAGAAACACCGAAATGGAGATTACATGGAGGGTTAGCAACAGGGGAATGGGAGGATGAAAGATGGGAAAAGGTACAGAGAATAAGTAGCATAGACAGTAGGTAGAAAATAGATGGGGAGGGCAAGAATAATGTGGGAAATGTAGAAGCTAAAGAACTTATGACACATGGACATGAACTAAAGGGGGCTATGTGGGTGGGAGGGGTTGTGCAGGGTTGAGGAGAATGAAGGGGGAGAATGTGACAACTGTAATAACATAATCAATAAAATATATTTTTACAAAAAGCTTAGCATTAGCTTTCACTGTTTCATCGCCCTCACCCATTTCTAATATCTCACTACATTCAGTTCTAATTTTCCTTATGACATTTGTCAAATTTGGCCTTTTCAAGTGAAATTTTATTTTCAGCTTCATAATTTAAAATCAACTATAACATATTAGTTTGGCTTCATCTAAATATCATCTGCAAACTTTTATGACCACATAGTACTGTTATCAAATATTTTATTGATCAACCATTTTGTATATGTATATTTATTTATAAAATATAAACATTTGTTAATCAATTAATATGCAACACACACTCAAAAGAAAGGTAATTATTAAAAGTTTGAGAATAAAATAACTATAATAACATTTTTTCTGCATTCAAATGAATTGAAATATGAAACTCATGGGGATGTTACATAGTTTATAAGGTAATTATTTAAATAAACAATTTCATTTTTTCTCCAAGCCTCCTTTGTATCCAGCTCTCTATATCTTTTTAAGTATTTTTATTTTTATTTATTTTTCTATACCATTCATCCCCTTTATACTCCCCTCCCCACTGTAATCATCACCCACTGTTTTCCATGTCCATGAGTCCCTTTTTCTCTTTGCTCAATCCTTCCAACCAACCCCACCCCCCATAGCTGTTATCCTGCTCTGTATTTATGAGTATGAGTCTGTCTCTATTTTGTGTTTTAGTTCAGTGTGTGCATTAGATTCTACATATGAGTGAAATCATAATGATATGTCTCTTTTTCTGGCTGGCTTATTTCACTTAGCATAATATTCTTCCAGGTCCATCCACACTGTCACAAGGGGTAAATTTTTTTTTATGGCTGACTAGTATCCCACTGTGTACCAAGTGGAAGCAGCCCAAATGTACATTGGTAGATGAGTTGAAATCTTCTTAAAATACTGTTTCCTGCATGATAGTGTACTGATCAGAAATTTGTAATGGTTAAGTTTAATGGTTAAGCTTAATTTAAACTCATCAGAGTACCCAGTTAAACATTTCTATATGTACATCTTTCTTTGTTAATAAAAATTTATTTACTGTTCCACACACCCTAGCAATGCACATATCACTGCTATATTACTCAATACCTCTATTTTTTATCTTTCTCATATGGTTTGCTCATTTTCTACACTCTGCTTTTTTCCCCTATACCATTTCTCTTGTCTATGTCAAAATACTCACAACAGCTGTACCCCAGTCCTGTAGCATATATGCTTCTCATCGGTTTTACCCATTCCCAAAGCCCAATTTTAGAAGCAGTTGTTCAATGAATTTTTCCTAAGGCAAACTGATGCAATTCAACCATGCTTTTAAAATAAGGGTGCCTTAGGGATCTAGCCTATAACAGACAGATACATCCTTCTTTTTCATAAATACATCTACCACAGTCAAACACCAAGACAATTTTGTAAGTCTCAGATAGCGGTGGCATCAGAGCAAGATTGTATCTATTATACTTAGCTCTTATATCAATGCACCTACACACCCACCTTCCATAAATGTTTATTCTTAGTGATGACATTTAATTTCCTAGAATATATCCCTGTTTTCAACTTCATTACAATTCTAATAGAGCCTTACACAGGGATCCTCAAATTACTATATTATCTGTAAATTTAAGTGCCAATCAATTTTCCTATTGTATAATAAAGGAATAATCCTGTTACTGTTGGTCATCAGATCACTTGTATACAGCCAAATGTTATCTGGGAACATTTTAATACTTTGTAGGGACTCTACACATTCTGCAATACTCAGACACACATTGATATCAGAAGGAATCCCCAGTATTTGTTTTTGTAGTATGTTGTAGACAAGTACAGAATTAGTTAAATTTCTTTTTGAGTATCAATGACAATAAGCAAAGACCAAATCTTTTCAATATTAAAATATATAAACTTACTCTGGAGTTTAATAACTAATTTTATATCAAGTTGAAACAGATGGGTAAAATAGGCAAACCGATTCTTCTGGCTTATAATTACACATAAAAAGGTAAATTTTTATTATTTATCTGAATTTTATGTTTACTAGTCATGCCAGTTGGCATGACTTCCCAATTTTTACTTTTCAAGAGGCGGTGTTGTTGGAAAATGTAATTATTAGTCTGCCTGCTTTTAAAATGGATCAAGAAATTAACACTTTAGAAATTTCTAAAGCATTTTCTTAAATAATTCCTTTTGCTAATGTCACCAATCTGTTTATTCAAGTGTAAACACCTAAGAACTTGTTCCTTTGTTCTAGAACTTTCAGAAAGTTTTCCAGGATCTTAGCCTCCTAGCAAAGCTCTTAAGCACCCCTGCTTAAAATAGGCATCCCTCTGGGAGTCACTCTGATGTCTCTTGTCTTGATTCACACTTTTACGTGGCTTCTTTTATTGAGATTGTCATTGGCTTCCAGTTGAAATCTCAGATTTGGCCTTGTCACAGGACGCTATCTTTATTTTTTCTGGTAGAATTACTTATTTAGCTATTCATTTTAATTTTTAAACTTTTAGCCAATGTCAGAAAACTGCACATTGCAGGAACATCTTGATTCTTGGTTCACAAGGCAATCATTAGGTCTCTGCTTGTGGAAGAAGGGAGTTGGGTTTTAATCCAGAGAGTTTTTATTAAGTCAATTAATGATAAACAATTTTTAAAAACTTTCTATCACTGATTTCTTCATTTTATTACTTCTTTTTCATTATGATAAACAAACCTTGTGACATATTTCTATGCCTATTAGTTTTCAAGTATTATTTGATGATACTACAGTTCAGTAGTCCTCATATGAGTCTAGGACCACATTGAAGAGGTTAATGAAGTTAAATCTCTGTATCATAACTGTATGAAGATAATATTTTCTATTTTTACTCATTCTTTTACAACTGTACAAATTTTCCAAAGGTTACATAGTATATAATATCACAACAAATTGAATGCATAAGTTCACATGATAATAAAGTAAAGAAATATCAAACAATGACATTCTTTTTACTAAATTTCCTATCTTGATGAGTATATAAAAGAGTTGTGGCACATTTACACAGTGGAACTCTACTTTCCATCCATAAAAAGGAAGGGAATATTATCTTTTGTGACAGTGTGAATGGATCTGGATATTATTGTTAAGTGAAATAAGCCAATGAGAAAAACACAAACACCATATGATCTCACTTATATGTGGATCTCACTTATATGTGGAGTCAAGAACCCTGAGACACCAATCCAAAAGAAGCTATGCACCCCTATGTTCATAGCAGCACAATTTACAATAGCCAAGTGTTGGAAGCAACCTAGGTGCCCATCAGTAAATGAATGGATCAATAAACTATGGTACATTTACACAATGGAATTCTATGAAGAAGAAAGAAAGAAAGAGCTCCTACCCTTTGCCACAGCATGGAAAGCATTATGCTAAGCGAAACAAGCCAGGCATTGAAAGAAAAATACCATATGATCTCACCTTTAACAGGAACCTAAACAATAAAACAAACAAACAAGCATAATATAACCAAAGACACTGAAATTGAGAACAGGCTGACAGTGACCAAAGGGGAGAGGGGAGGGAATTTCAGGAGAAAAGTGCAAGGGTTTACATGTGTAAAGGACACATGGACAAAAAACTAGGGAGGGTGGAAGTGGGAGGGAGGAGGGGAGAGCTGGGGGTGGGCTGTGATGGGAGTAAAAGACAGAAAGTTGTACCTGAACAACAATTAAAAGAAAATAAATAAATAAATAAATAAATAAATAAATAAATAAATAAATCCATTAAAAATAAATCAAGCTATTTACAAAGGAAATGCATGATGCCTGGAGAACAAAGAGATATTTATTTTTCTAAAATTAAGGCAGTTGTAAATAGAATTTTAAAAAGCTCATATTTTTATTTTCCACATATAAACCATCATTTCATGTTTCTTAATTCTCATATGCATAATGCACTGGACATTTGTGAGCAGTTTGCATTAGTCATATTTTTAAAACATCCCAGTAATGCAGCAAGAGCTGAAAATATTATGATGAAAAATTTTAAAGTTAGATAAAAATGCATATATATATATAATATGGCTATGATTCAATATAATTTATATGCAAGGGAATATGAAAACAGTAATAAGAGTTGTTGAGAAAGACCAAATAGGTCTGAGGCATTGGAAAAAATTACATTTGTATTTTTTTTAAAAATGCAGTTCTGGAAGGACCTCATCAAGCTTAGAGCTTAATGCTTTGGGTTGAATATATATGGGAATACGATTATTTTTGGTGAAACTCTCAGTTCTGTCATGTTTACAAGTTGGGTAACCTATCATCACATATTATTTATCATGGCTATTTCCTTCCTTCCTTCCTTCCTTCCTTCCTTCCTTCCTTCCTTCCTTCCTTCCTTCCTTCCTTCCTTCCTTCCCCTATTCTTTCTTCCTTCACTTGTATAACGTTACACTAATTTATCCTTCTCATCCTCATTTCCTTGATTTGTTAAAATCAAAATACTAACATCTACTTTATTGAACTGCTATGAATATTTTATTGGCTAGTGAAATGAAAATTTCACTAAGTAAAGATTTGCTTCCTGCCTTCTTGTAAACTGCCTGATGTGGCAGAAACAAGTGTCAGAGTTGGCAGAGTTGGGTGCTGTGAGTGAGATTACAGTTCTCTATGCCACCTTTGCAGTGGGTCACTGGTCATTCTTTGATCAAGTTGTAAAAGCCAATTTGTTTAAGTCCTTTTAAATTTAATAGCAAAACAATTATATTTGGGGGAAGAGGACAAAAATAAAATCTAGAATAAGAATATATATATATATATATTTTTCCCAACTAGACATCTGTTTCTCATTAGCCACTTATGTCCATGATATAAAGCAGTTGCTTGATATCATTCTTTAAATTATCATAAAATTCAAATTATCATGGCTTGCATTATTATAATAAATGCATAGATAATCTACATATAAAGGGGAAATCAACATAAAGATACAATGAATATTATATATGTTGCAATAGGGACTCATCATGGACCAAATTATCCATTTGATAATTTTTATGTTCTTGAAAGATATCTAGGTATGGGTTTTCATCATGTTATTTAATGTTTTGTGGAGACTTAAAAAATTAATCTCAGAGTTTATAGGTAGACAGATTGCAGTTGATGTGACTAGCATTTCCCCCCTTATGTCTTAGCCACTGCTCCGCTCTGCACGCTGGTGGTAGCATCATTGTCAGGCCCCAACATGCCATCATCATGTCTCCTTGCTCCTGACCGCGCCAGCAGCAGCAAGCTGTGCAAGCAGCGAAGCGGAGAGCAGCCGCCCTCACCCTAAGGCCCCAGGGAGATGTGAACAATGTAGGATGCTTTCGGTGAGCACACGTGCCTCCTCTACTCCCCTCCTATTTAAATGGTTATTATTCACCTACTTGGACAAGATTAGTAGTAGAATTTGAAATGCAAAACACTTGAACGTAGTGTTACTGAATGTAAATTAATTTAGAAATGTTCACTAATAGCAAGTCTCAAAGACTGAAATCTGATCTGTGGTTATTGTGACTGGGGATGAGAAAAAGAATTATCTGCAAACGGGGCAGGGGCTTTCTGGGGTGAGGGACGTGTTCTAAAACCTATTGTGGTGATGACTGTGCAGCTAAAATAATTAAATCACACTCTTAAATTGGGTGAATTTAGTGACATTTTTTGAAATTTAGATGAAGTTTTGTTATTACATGAAGGTAATTATATGTATTTTTGTGTTTTTTAAAATTTATTGGAGTGACATTGGTTAATAAGCTTACATAGGGTTAAAGTGTACTATTCTATGACTCATCTGTTTGTTGCATTGTATGCTCATTACCCAAAGTCAAATCTTCTTTTGTCACCATATATTTGGCTCCCTCTACCTTTTACTACTCCCCTACCCCCTACCTCTAGTAACCTCCACACTATTATCTGTGTCTATGAAATTTTGTTTGTTTTCTTGTTTGTTCAGTTGTTGTTTCCAATTTTATAGCTCACTTATGAGTGAAAGCATATGATTCTTAGCTTTTTATGTCTAACATTTCACTTAGCATGATATTCTCAAGATCTATCTATGTTGTTGCAAATGGCATTTTTCTCATCTTTTCTTATGGCTTAGTAATATTCCCTTGTATATTCACATTTCATCTTATTTAAGGAGTCCTCATTCACTGCTGGCGTGAATGTAAACTGGTACAGCAACAATGGAAACAGTATGGAGGTTCTTCAGAAAGTTAAGACTAGGGTAACATATGACCCTCTTCTGGGTATCTACCTGAAAAATTGGAAAACACTTATTGGCAAAGATGTATGCAACCCCATGTTTATTGCAGCATTATTCACAGTGGTCAAGGCTTAGAAACAACCAAAGTGTCCTTCAACAGATAAGTGGATAAATTATTTTAATAAATAATATAAATAACTAAAAGACTCAAATATTAAAAAAGAGAGAAACTACTCTATAAAGCAAATAGCCCTATAAATATAAATTAAAAAAAAGAATATTCTGGGAAAATATTTTAAATATATGTGATAAAAATGGTAAATATACTTAATGTATAAAGTAAATAAAAATATGTGATAGCCAAGATATAAATATATGTAGAGCAAATAACCAAAAAGAGTTATCTTTTTTTAGTAAGTAAATAGATGAAATCATAACATTTTAATTTTTACTGTTGTTTGGTTATAGTTGCCCCACCTTTTTCCTTCTTGCTCTCCCCTACCCCATCTCCCCCCAACTCCCACAGTCAATTGGCCCCCGTATTGTCCATGTACATTCAAACAGAGTTATCTTGTAGATCCAAGGAGATAGGAAACCTTGAACATTATTTGTTGGGAACCGCCCTGCCTGGTTTCAGGAGCTGTAACACCCCCATGACTAAGGTTGAGTGAGCGACCTTCGGATTGTAAGCCACTAAGGAGACAAAGCTTATCTCCCTGGCAGGAACACCACTTCTGCTTCATCCACAACTGGCCCCCAGTGCTTGGTCGGTTAGCCAATGACAGGTAAGATTCCCTCAAGGGAGGGGTCACCTAAGACAGGCAAAACCACTTGAAAGGCCTTCAAGGAAGGACTTGGGGAGCTGCAGCAAAGAGGGAGTGATGGACCCTCGCCCCCCACCTATCCTGACATAGCCTGAGTCTTCATCCTGTCTGGGAGAAGTTTTCTTTATCTCTTGGCTTCCTGGCTCTGATCCACTTAAGCCTGAAACTATGATGGAGGGCTGTGCAGTGCTGTGTTGGCTAGGGTGGGCTCCCCAGGTGATCGGGCATAAGAAAAATTCATAAAGTCCTGTGAAACCTGCTTTGCTAAGAGTGCTCTCATTTAAATGATAAGGGTCCAATCAGGAAATGAGTTTGTCTCCCAAAGTTTTATGACTCATTAGCTGACGGTCCCTGACTCAATTAAACCTTCAGAGTTCTTTGCTTGTTATCTGTTGTTTGATCCTTGCCACTTGACAAAGATTGATGAGCTTCACCTGTATTCCTGTGTAAAACGGACGTAATAAAAGCCATTGAGGAAGGGGCTCTTGGCCCTTCTCCTTTGAGAGATTGGCCACCTCTCCTCCCCAAGCAGAT
The DNA here is from genome assembly GCA_004027475.1 of Anoura caudifer. Taxonomy (NCBI): domain Eukaryota; kingdom Metazoa; phylum Chordata; class Mammalia; order Chiroptera; family Phyllostomidae; genus Anoura; species Anoura caudifer. The sequence continues at coordinate 22,492 of PVKU01005470.1, forward strand.
GGTGTTTTGGTAGTCTTATTTTTATCCGTGGTGGACGGATGGGGCTCTGCGGGAGGAGCCCCCCCCACAATTGTTCTCTTTCACCTTTTCCTCTTCTTTGTTTTTCTGTCTGGAAATCAATGTGAATTGAATTCAGTCAACTACATTTAATAAATTCCCTTATGCATTAGACCATATTCTAGATACTTAGGATAGAAAAAAGTAGCAAAATATAAAGAGACTATTTCTAGAAAAAAATACATTTTGTTTCATGTGTTGTCAACCAACACAATAAATAGATGTCTCAATAAAAAATATACTTTCAGATATTAACTGATGCTGTAAAAATCAATAGGATAATGCTATGGAAAATCACTAGATATATTGCTTTTAAGCAGAGTGGTTAGGAAAGATCTCAGTAGAAGAGAATACTAAAATTGAGGGGCAGCATCAAATGTGGCGGGATGACATTTCCAAACAGAAGAAAAGTGAATGCAAAATTCTTTAGAAAGAACTGAATTTGATGATTCTCAAGTGTCTCTGAAATAAATGAACAAGGGGTAGAATGAAGGAGGTGATTAGGTGCAAGCATGTGAAGGGCAACACATATTTATCAGCTAATGAGACTGTTGAAAGGGATTTTATTTTGCTTTTTTTAAGGGACTCAAAGAAAACTGTTGAAACATTGAAGTATCTTTTGACTCTATAGTCAAAAGTCTTTTGCTTTCCTTTCCTTCCTTATTAACTGAGATGTCATTCACTAAAGTAACATCAGAAAAAAGTTATAAAGTTGTTTAGCTCCCAGTCATCAGGGGCATTGATTGGAAAAGGGTTTAGGATTTTGAATGTTGGTGTTGGTATACAGGATATATATGTTGTCTATCCAGAAAAAGTCCAGTCATTGTTAACATAATGAGAATAGTGTGTGCAAAATTGATGTAACCTGGCAGCCAAGGAGAGTGGACTAGAATGTGCATGTCAGAACAATGATGACTTCACTGTACTTGTCAGCAGGGGACAGTAGATGCTGTTGAGGGAGCATGTGCATTATGCAGCCATCCATTCAAAATGACTGAGTGGATAGAGCAACAAACCTTCAAATCTGCATTAAATTTTGCATTAACTTCAAACATTCCTCCACAGAAACTATTCAGATGATTCAGAGGCCACAGCTATGGGCAACTTGTGATTAGCAGCTTCATCACAACAACATACCTGTTCATGCATCACATCTGGTGCAATTTTTTGGCAAACATCAAATTACCCAGGTGACTCATGTCCCCTACACTCCAGATTTGACACCCTGCAACCTGTGGCTTTTTTCCAAAACTAAAATCATCTTTGAAAGGGAAGAGATTTCAGACCAGTGACGAGATTCAGGAAAATATGACAGGGCAGCTGACGGTAATTGGGAGGTCCCAAGATGCCAACTTAGAAGGAGACTGAGGCTTTGTTGTGTGATGTACAATGTTTCCTGTATCTTGTGCATTCAATAAATGTCTCCATTTGTCATAGTACATGGCTGGATACTTTCTGGACAGACCTCGTACATATGGAAGATATATATGCAAGATAAACACACATACACATAAATATAGTGAGATCATGGATAATTTTTACAGCATGAAATATAGCTTCCTGACTCTCTCTCTGTACCTTGTACTTCATACTAAAATTATAATTAATTTAAATTAACTTCTATGATGCATGCACTATGCTATTGCAGGCCTATTTAACCTTCATATTCTTGTGCTATGTGCGAATTAGATTGGCTGTCCACCTTCTGCTGCTCCTAGCACTCTCAGCCATCCTTTAAGATGAAACTCAGATACTACCTAAAATGGAAACTCAGATACTACCTAAAATGGAAACTCAGATACTACCTAAAATGGAAACTCAGATACTACCTAAAATGGAAATTTTTCCATTTTAAAAAGAGCAATTTGTATTTTTTCTCTTTGCATTCCCACTGCTCCAATTCCTGACATGTTGGAGCTGCTTCCTCAATGTTGGATAGATAAGAAACTGAATGAATACATAAGGGAATGATTCTAGACATAGATAAATCAACAGGCAATGGGAAATGGCATTTCTATATGAAAGAAGGAAAGTATCCGCAGTCTCAAGAAAACCAAATGTTATAATCTTATCTGCATTCATTTCCAAAGAGAGTCATTTACATTTCTATAGACATAAGAAAGTTGGCAAAATGACCCAGAAAGATGATTCTGTGCTTTGGCAAAATGTGTCAAAGCTCAATCACAAACTCTTTTATTTTCTCTCAGTTATATGCTAAATTTCATGTAAGTATACGAATGATAAATACAAATATATTTGGGCCTCAAGCATTTGCATTTTTTCCCTCCTGATAGTTAAATCCAACAAAATTGGAAAATTCCCATAGTTTCAAAAGGAAAAAAAATATTGCAATTACCCAATTATTTTATTTATTAAGCCCTCCCATAGCAAAAATTATTAACATTCAATAATTAAGAGAAAAAGAAACAAAATTAAACACTAATAGAAAAAGAAATCCCCCATGATATTTTCTAATTTGAATCTCTATATATTAAATTGGGTTTGATGGGAATCCATCAACAGTCAAATTATAAAATAGAAGTAAAATTGTAAATAATAAAAAGTATAGCAATATCATGATCTATTAACTTCATTGAACATCCACTACAATTTTCAGTACAGTGATGGGAAAATCATATTCATGTGTTCTCTGGGGTGTATAAAGCAAATACCACATTTTATTTAATCAATAAACACTTCCTTCATTTTTAATATTTGAATAAATTTATTCATAGAATATTAACAATGGAAAACAATCATCAAATGCATTTTTAAAACAACATTTTAATCTTTTAGGCTCAAACTTGCATTTTGCTTTAAATGTTAAAAATGTAATGCCACAATTACTTAAGCAATAGTATTATAAGTTTACACACATGTGGATCAATTATTTTTGTATAATGTGTAGCTTTTCATTTTGTATCATCAAGTCTTCTGACTTTTCCACACCCATGAATTAATCGTTAAATGGAATTCTTGTTTTGTTTGTTTTTGTTACTTCATTCTTTCGGTGAGACTAGCCATTTTTGTGTCTCTGTCCTTCCAATCAGTCTCAATGAGGCTTCTTCTAAATCAAATTAATATGTTAAATGAGAATTACCTGAATTTAGAAAATCTATACTTCTCACACAAAGCATCAGTTTCAAAAACTCATTTTTTCAGGTTATGGGCTGTAAAAATTTTCTGTCCCATAGTGCCAGGAAAAAGATCCCTCTACATATCTTTTTATTGTATTTTTCCATTACCATTTATATTATTATACCCACCACCACCCTGTAGTCACCACACTGTTGTTCATGTCCATGAATCTTCTTTCCTTTTTGCTCTATTTCGCCCCCACTAACTCCCCCTCACCATAGCTGTCATGCTGATATATATGAATCTGTCTCTGTTTTGCTTGTTAGTTCATTAGATTCCACATTTGAGTGAGATCAAATGGTATTTGTATTTCTCTGAGTGGCTTATTTCACTTAGTATAATATTCTCCAGGTCTGTTTATGCTGTCACAAAGGGTAAAATTTTATTTTTTTATGGATGAGTAGTATTCCATTTTGTATATGTACTATAGTTGTTTAATCACCTCATCTACTGATGGACACTTAGGCTGCTTCCATATCACAGCAATTATAAATAATATTGCAATGAACAATGAGGTGCTTATGTTCTTTCAAATTACTGTTTTGGGATTTTCAGATATATTCCCAGAAGAATCAATGGGTCAAATAGCAGATCCATTTTTAATTTTTTGACATATCTCCATATTGCTTTCCACAGTTGCTGCACCATCTGCTTCCCCACCAATAATGCAAAAGGGTTTCCCTTTCTCAACATCTTGCCAGCACATGCTATTTGCATATTTATTGATGATAACCATTCTGACTGGTATGAGGTGGTATCTCATTGTGGTTTCAATTTGTATTTCACTGATAATTAGTGACATTGAGCATCTTTTCATATATCTATTGGCCCTTTGTATGTCCTCTTTGTAGATGAGTCTATTCAAGGCCAACACACAAAATTTCATTTGCAGCTACTTACACTCAGCTCAGGCAGAAGAAAGGCAGAGTAGACTAGAAACATGTGAGGATAGTCTGGGGTTAGTGGCACTGGGGATAGAACTGAATAATTAGCCACTAGAATCCCTGTGCCAAATCAGTCCTCATACTTCAAAAGCCATTTTTTTTTTTCAGTCAGAGCACTCCCCTCCAAGTGGCATCAGCCTAAGGGGAAGCAACAGGGCCACCTACGGGAATCAGTCTTATCCCACCTTGTGGAACTTAAGCCAGGCTTGCTGAGTACAACTGAAGGCTATATCAGGGAATAAGCCTAATAGTGAAGGTGAATGTCAGGGAGCTCTGAGACTTTTGCTGACTCTCCCCAGGGCATGGAGCTGGTAAAGCCAGACTGGATGCACACAGCCTTGTTCTTTCTGCACATACCCAGGCCCAGCAGAGAGATCCACAAGCTGTGAATTCATGATAGCTCCTACAGGTTGTCCAGGGCCAGTCACAGGCGGCATCTGACATAGGGCTGCATCATAGTCATTGCGGATCTACCTAATATTTAAAAGCAAATACAAAGAAACAGCCAAAATTACAAGATAAAGAAATAGTCCACAAATGAAAGAACAAGAGATCTCTTCAGAAAAAGAACTAAATGAAATGGATGCAAGCAATTTACCAAATATAGAGTTTAGAGTAATGATTATAAGGATATTCAACACCATGGAAAAACACATATAGACCATAAAAAAGGACCAGTCAGAAATAATGGATGCAATACCTGAAATAAATAATACGCTGGAAAGAAAAAAACTGCAGGTTAGATAAAGTAGAGGAGTGAATAAACAATTTGGAAGACAAGGTAAAAAACAAGAACAAAAATCTAAGAAGAGCAGGAAAAAAATTTTAAATGAGAAGAGCTTAAGAAATCTTTTGGACAACATGAAGTATAACAACATCTAAATCATGAGAATTCCAGAAGGAAAGGAGAGTGAGAAAAAGATCAAGAATGTATTTGAAGACATAATGTCTGAGAACTTCCCTAATTTGATGAAGACAAAAGACACATTAGTGCAGGAAGTGAAGAGTCACACCCAAGAGATCACAAAGAGACCTACTCCATGACACATCATAATTAAAATGGCAAATCTCAAAGACAAGGAGAGAATTATAAAAGCTGAAAGAATAAAATAATTAGTTACCTAAAGGGAGCTCCAAGTAGACTGTTATCTGATTTCGCAGTGGAAACATTTCAGGCCAGAAGGGACTGACATGAAATATTCAAGGTGATGAAAAGTGAGCACCTACAACCAAAGCTACCTCACCCAGCAACGCTATCATTTAAAGTTGAAAGGGAGACTTCAGCCAAGATGGAGGCATAGCTGGACATGCTGTGCCTCCTCTCACAACCAGGATTAAGGACAACAAAAATATAGAACAACAACAACAAAAAAAGAAAGCCTAACCAGGACAGAGAGAAAATTGAATTGTGCGGGAGTCCAACAATGATTCACCCAGACGGGCGACCAGAGGAGGCCCCACAACCAGAGGCCACCGAGAGACTGGAGAGGGCCCCACAACTGGGGGCAACTCTGCAATCGGGGGCGGCTCTGTGACTGGGAGAGTCCCTTTGACCAGGGGCAGCCCTTTTTACCAGGGGCGGCCCTGTGACTGGAGGTGCCTGACCAACCAGAGGCAGCCCTGGGACCAGGACCAGAGGTGGCTCTGTAACCGGCGGCCCTGCAACCAGAGGAGAGGGCTTTGTGGAAGACCCAGAGCTCTAACCCATGATCCTAGCTGAGGGAGAAAAAAACAGAAAACAAACAAACAAACAAACAAAAGCACAAAAAAAAAAACCCCAAAAAACTCGAATTGTGAAGAAACCAAAGTTGGACCCAAAAGGGAGCATCCCAACAGCTGAAACAGTGGAATCTGTGAATACCAGGACACCCAAAGGAGACTGCATCACTGAATCTCACAGGTATTCTACCACAGAAGTTCACACCATAAACCCAAGGAGCCAGAACAGATCAATTGAAGAAGCTGAGGCTAACAAGAAGAGTCTCACAAACAATGGGAAGACAAAGAAACAATCCCCAAATTAAAGGAAAGGAGGAAGCCCCAGAAAGAATTCTAAATGAAATAGAGGCAACTCAACTATCAGATTTTGAGTTCAAAGCAATGGTTGTCAGGAAGTTCCAAGAGCTCTCAAAGAGCAACAAGAAATTACAGGGAAGCTATGATGAACTCATTGCAAACTATGTCAACATGAAAAAAGAAATAGAAACGATCAACAAGGCCCAAGAGGAAATGAAGAACACAATTTCTGAACTGAAAAACACAGTGGAAGGAATGAAAAGCAGAATCAATGAAGCAGAAGATCGGATCAGCGAGTTGGAGGACAAAGTAGAAAAAAAACACCCAGAAAGAGAAAGCAAAGGAAAAGAGGCTCAGAAAGAATGAGAAGAGATTAAGAGAAATGAAAGACAATATGAAACATAATAATATCCTTATAATAGGGATTTTAGAAGGAGAAGAAAAAGAGCAAGGGACAGAAAACCTATTTGAAAAATTAATGATGGAAAACTTCCCTAATCTGATGAGAGAAAAAAATCACACAAATCGAGGAAACACAGAAAGTCCCAATCAAGAGGAACCCAAAGAAGCCCACTTGAAGACACATCATAATTAAAATGGCAAAATTACAAGACAAAGAGAGAATCTTAAAGGTAACAAGGGAGAAAAAAGAAGCAACATACAAGGGAGCCCCGATAAGGTTAGCAGCTGACTTCTCAGTGGAAATGCTCCAAGCCAGAAGAGAATGGCAAGAAATATTCCAAGTAATGAGAACCAAAGGCCTGCAACGAAGACTACATTACCCGTCAAGGCTTTCAATCAAGATAGAAGGCCAAATAAGGAGCTTCCCAGACAAAAGAGGTCTAAGAGAATACACCTCTACCAAACCAATTCTGCAAGAGATGGTAAAGGGATTGCCTTAAGGAAAGGAAGGAAGGAAGAGAGAGAGAGAGAGAGAGAGAGAGAGAGATATGAACACAGGTATGAAAATGGCAATGAATCAGTACCTATCAAGAATGACCTTAAATGTAAATGGCTTAAATGCTCCAATCAAAAGAAATAGAAGAGCTGAATGGATAAGAAAGCAGGACCCACACATATGCTGCCTACAAAAGACCCACCTCAGGACAAAAACCTACACACACTCAAAGCAAAGGGCTGGACACAAATTTTCCAAGCAAATGGACAGGGAAAAAAAGCAAGGGTAGCAATACTTATATTAGACAAAATAGACTTCAAAAGAAGGGCCATATGGGGAGACCCAGAAGGTCACTTCATCATACTCAAGGGAAGAATTCACCAGGAAGACATAAACATTGTAAATATATATGCACCCAACATAGGAGCACCTAAATACATAAGGAAAATCTTAGAGGACTTCAAGAAAGATATTGACAGCAACATAATTATAGTAGGGGATTTTAACACCCCACTGCCAAAAAATGGATAGATCTTCCAAACAAAATATCAACAAAGATATTGTGGCATTGAACAACACTCCAGATGAAATGGACTTAACTGATATACATAGAGCCCTTCATTCCAAAGAAACTAAACACACATTCTTTTCAAATGCACATGTAAAATTTTAAAGATAGACCACATGATAAGACACAAAAAAAGCCTCAACAAATTCAAGAAAATTGAAATCATGCCAAGCATTTTCTGTGACCACAAGGGACTGAACCTAGAAACCAACCCCAAGGGGAAAAACACAAAACACTCAAAATCATGGAGATTGAAGAGCGTGCTATTATACAATGAATGGGTCAAGAATAAGATTAGGGAAGAAAGAAAAAAGTTTCTGGAAACAAATGAAAATGAACTCACAACAACCCAAAACTTATGGGACACAGACAAGGCAGTCCTCAGAGGGAAGTTCATAGCAATACAGGCCTACCTAAAAAAGATAGAAACATTTCAAACAGGCAACTCCACCATACACCTATAAGAACTTGATAAACAACAACTAAGATATCTCAGAGCAAGTAGAAGGAAGTAAATAACCAAGATCAGAGCAGAATTAAATGACATAGAGACTAAAAGCACAATTCTAAGGATTAATGAATCCAGGAGCTAGTTCTTTGAAAAGATAAACAAAATCTACAAGACTTTAAGCAAAATCCTCAAGATGAAAAGTGATAGGACCCAAATAAACACAATCAGAAATGAAAGAGGAGAGATTACAACTGACACCACAGAAATACAAAGGATTGTAAGAAATTACTATGAAGAACTATATGCCAAGAAATTTGAAAACCTAGGTGAAATGGACAAGTTTCTAGAAAAATATAATCTCCCAAAACTCAATGAGGAAGAAGCAGAAAGCCTGAACAGACCAATAACAGCAGATGAAATTGAAGCAGTAACAAAAAAACTCCCAACTCACAAAAGCCCTGGACCAGATGGTTTCACAGGAGAATTTTACAAAGCATTTAAGGAAGAGCTAACCCCTATCCTTCACAGACTATTCAAAAAAATCCAAAATGTTCGAAGACTCCCAAAGTCTTTTTATGAAGCCAGAATCATTCGAATCCCAAAACCAGATAAAGACACAACAAAGAAAGAAAACTTCAGACTAAGATATCTGATGAACATAGACACTAAAATCCTTAACAAAATATTGGCAAGCCGCATCCAACAATACATTAAAAAGATCATACACCATGACCAGTAGGATTCATCCATGGGGTACAAGGATGGTTCAATATTCGCAAATCAGTAAGTGTAATACATCACATAAACAAAAGCAAAGACAAAAATCACATGATCATATCAATAGATGCAGAAAAAGCATTTGATAAGGTACAACATCCATTTATGATAAAAACACTCAGCAAAGTGGGAATGAGGGACGATTCCTCAACATAATAAAGGCCATATATGAGAAACCTACAACCAACATCATACTCAATGGACAAAAACTAAAATCTTTTCCACTAAGTTCAGGAACAAGACAAGGTTGTCCACTTTCACCACTTCTATTCAATATAGTATTAGAAGTCTTAGCCACAGCAATTACACAAGAAAAGGAAATAAAAACCATTCCAATTGGAAAGCAGGAAACAAAACTATCATTGTTTGCAGATGACATGATAGTGTACATAGAAAATCCTATAGTCTCAGGCAAAAAACTGCTCGACCTCATAAATGAATTTGGCCAAAGAGCTGGATACAAAGTAAATATCCAGAAATCAAAGGAACTTTTGTATACCAACAATGAAACAGCAGAAGCAGAAATCAAGAAAATAACCCCAATTGATATAGCAAAAAGAAAAATAAAATACCTAGCAATAAACCTAACCAAGGTGGTGAAAGACCTGCATGCAGAAAACTACACAACAGTGAAGAAAGAAATCAAGGAAGACACAAACAAATGGAAACATATACTGTGTTCATGGATTGGAAGAATTAACATCATCAAAATGTCCATACTACCCAAAGCAATTTACAAATTCAATGCAATACCTATTAAATTACCAATGACATATTTCACAGACATAGAACAAACACTTCAAAAATTTATATGGAACCATAAACAACCCCAAATAGCTGCAGCAATTTTGAGAAAGAAGAGCAAAGTAGGAGGGATCACAATACCTGATACCAAACTGTATTAAAAGGACACTGTAATCAAAACAGCCTGGTACTGGCATAAAAACAGGCACATGGACCAGTGGAATAGAACAGAGAGCCCAGAAATAAACCCAAGTCTCTACGGTCAATTAATATTTGACAAAGGGAGCAGCAATATAAAATGGAGTTAAAATAGCCTTTTCAACAAGTGGTGTTGGGAGAACTGGACAGCTTCGTGCAAAAAAAAAAAAAAAAAAAAAAAGAAAGAAAGAAAAGAAACTTGAGCACCAACTTACACCATACACAAAAATAAATTCAAGGTGGATAAAGAATTTAAATATAAGCCATGACACCATTAAAGTCCTAGAGGAGAACATAGGCAGGAAAATCTCAGATATTCCACTCAGCAACATTTTTACTGATATGTCCCCTAAAGCAAGGGACAGAAAGGAAAGAATAAACAAATGGTATCTCAACAAAATAAAAAGCTTCTGCATGGCTAAAGACAACAGTATTAAAATAAAAAGAGAACTGACTGTATGGGAAAACATATTTTCCAATGATACATCAGACAAGGGTTTATTGTCCAAAATATATAAAGAACTTACACAACTCCACTCAAAGAAGACAAGCAACCCAATTAAAATATGGGCAGAGGACTTGAACAGACACTTCTCCAAGGGGGACATACAGAAGATCCAGAAACACATGAAAAAAACGCTCGATATTGCTAGCTATCAGAGAGATGCAAATTAAAACCACAATGAGATATCACTTAACACCAGTGAGAATGGCCATCATAAACAAAGCAACAAACAACAAGTGTTGGAGAGGTTGTGGAGAAAAGGGGACCCTAGTGCACTCTTTGTGGTATTGCAGAATGATACAACCACTATGGAAAGCAGTATGGAATTTTCTAAGAAAACTAAACATGGATCTACCTTTTGACCCAGCAATCCCACTGCTAGGATTATATCCTAAGAACCCTGAAACACCAATCCAAAAGAACCTAGGCACCCCAATGTTCATAGCAGCACAATGTGCAATAGCCAAGTGTTGGAAGTAACCTAGATGCCCATCAGTAAATGAACGTATCAAAAAACTATGGTACATTTACACAATGGAATTCTATGCAGCAGAAAGGAAGGAGGAGCTCCTACCCTTTGCAACAGCAGGGATGGAACTGGAGAGAATCATGCTAAGTGAAATAAGTTAGAAAGTGAAAGACAAACACCATATGATCTCACCTTTAACAGGAACCTAATCAACAAAACAAACAAGCAAGCATAATATAACCAAAGACACAGAAATTGAGAACAGACTGACAGTCACCAGAGGGGAGAGGGGAGGGAAGATCAGGGGAAGGGTTTACAGAAACAAGTATAAAGGACACTTGGATAAAAACTAGGGGGTTGGAAATGGGAGGGGAATGGGGAGGGCTGGGGTGGTGGGGTAGGATGGGAGTAAATGACAGAAAACTGTACAAGAACAACAATTAAAATAAATTTCAAAAAAAAAGTTGAAAGAGAAATAAAGTGTTTCCCAGACAAGAAAATGATAGAGGTGTTTGTTAGCACCAAACCACTACCGAACAAAGGTTAATGGGCTTTCTAGAAGAAGTCCTTGGCTGGTGTGGCTCACTGGACTGAGTGCTAGCCTGCAAACCAAAGGGTTGCCTGTTCAATCCCCAGGCAGGGCACATGGCTGGGTTGCAGTCCAGGTCCCCAGTAGGGGGTGTGCTGGAGGCAACCACACATTGATGTTTCTCTTTCTGCTTCCCTTCTTCACTCTCTAAAAAAAAATGATAATGAAAAACAATTAAAAATAAAATGGCAATAAATGAATATCTATAAATACTTTTAATATGTATTAGATTCAAACAGTTTAAAGAAAAAAATGTTCTGTTTAGAACTTTTATTTTCCATGTTACTACAAATGGTGGCTCATCTTTGCAGAAAAACTGGAAGAAATATGATCTAAGTGGGAAATAGAAATACATGTTCTATTTTCCTTTATAAAATTCATTTTATTTTATTTATTTGTTTTTAGTGAGATGGGAAGGGAGGGAAAAGAGAGGGAAAGAAACATCAATGTGTGATTGCCTCTAGTGCCCCCTACTGGGGACCTGGTCTGCAACCCAGGCATGTGCTCTGACTGGGAATTGTACTGGCGACCCAATTCACTGGGTTCCTGGCACTCTGTTCACTGAGCAACACCACCCAGGGCATGTTCCATTTTCTTAAGATCCTGGTTATTCTTCAAAATATTTCATTGATTAAACTAATAAAAACAGTTACAGAGTGATATATTGTAAACAATCTAGAAAATATTACTTGATTATAAAAGCAACAATTTGAATAGTATTTGGGAAACAGCTTTGTCTAATTTATTATCCTTTTCCTCTCTATCTATTCAAAATACAAGGAGATGTTTCTCTAATATTCACTGTGAGAAACAAGTCCAGCTCTTGGTGGCAAACTTCACAAAAGTGTGAGACACCCCTAGTTATGAGTGGGTTCCCTGTAGTCTTGAACTCTCAGAGAAGGCCACAGTGAGCCTCCCGCAATTCCTCAATTATGGTTCACACTTCCTTATCATGGCACTTGTTCTTGCAGAGGGTCTTCATTCCTGGAAGTTGTAATTTTCTGTATTAACCTATAGTCCTCTCCAGTGAAGGGGCAACTCTCTTTGTGCTATAAATTCACTTCTCTTGTGAATCCCAGAAGTCATTGATTTCTCTGTTTAGTTTTTCACCTCCTAGGATAAAGTAGCAACTTCCAAGGATCTTTTACATGCCAGACCAGAAATCGGAAGTCCCATTGTCCTGCTTTAAGTTAAAAAAATACTAAAAATGTTTAAGATGATACTCCATTTACCAATTCTTATGTATTTTTTGGAGTTTCTCCTGAGATGTTTTAATTCTACACTTTTGTGTATTTAGCATTTAACTCTGGCTGTTTGTGTTTTACAAACACACACAAAAAAAAACTGTCTAAAAATTGAAAAAATATACTTGTATATGTATTGCCTAAATTTCAGTTAAGTAGTAAAAGTAGATGTTATTGGATCTATTGAAAAATATACTCCATCAGATTGACAAGTAAACCAAGAAGAAAAGGAAGATTCCAGAAACAATAATGTAACACATAATACAGCTTGATTAAACATCCATATTGCCAATTGTACAGTGACTACAGAGGAATCCATCCAAAATATAGGAGAGGAAAGCAGAGAAATAAAGAGTCAATAGATTACCTGACTCACTTCTCCATGTGGAAAATTATATTGAGAACCATTTTTAAAAGTTATTAGACAGATAAAGAAGAAAACTAGAGGTTCAAGAAAATAAGTTTATAAAGAAAAACAAGCACTAATGGCATTTATGTAAACTAAAAATACATAAACACAAGAAAACATAATCATACTAAATGTTTTTCTTTCAGCAGTAATCAATATTTATCAAATCAGCATTTACTTACTGAATATTTATTATGCCACATTGGTAAGATGGGGAGGAAAAGAGAAAAGGAAATGCAAGATAAATAGATTTAATGGGTAAAGAGGTTTAAACTTTTATGTACAATAATATAAATATCTAATATCTAAAACTGATAAATATTTCAGTACATGCACATGAAAATGTGAAGAAACCTACTAAAAATAATAGCTAGCATTATTAAAAGTGTTGCTTCTGGGGAGGAGGATGGATTGGACAGTTAGAAACTTACTGAGTTTGGTTTAGCCTAGCAGCAATAGTAGCACAAAATGTTTGTCTATATGTATATTGATTAAAACAATTATTAAAAGATAGCCCCCAGATAGCTAAGAGAAGAATCCTTCACTGTAACCTAAATAAAACACTTTATCTCAGTGTGGATATTGGTATAACTCTCTTACTAAAATTTGATCCCCATAATTCTCAATCCCAATCACCTTTTTTTTTTTACTTTTCTCTAGATTTCTGCAACTAGATTTGACTTAGGCTTTATATCTGCATCTTTGATTCTAAACAGGCAGGGAGTTGACTCCATTACTACTCTTTTGACATTTATGTAGGTCTTTCTTTTTTAAAAAGAATATTTATTTATCAATATTTTTCTATTTTATTGTTGTTCAAATAGAGTTGTCTCCATTTGTCAACCACCACCTCCCTGCTCCACCCATCCCCCCCTCCCAACCTTGTTCCTACCAACCTTTGGCTTTATCCATGTATCCTGTATACATGTTCCTTGATGACCCTTCCCCCTTTTCCCCCTGTCATCCCCTCTCCCTCAATTCTGGGTACTGTCAATTTGTTATTTTCATATCTCTGGTTAGATTTTTCTTGCTTGTTTGTTTTTTTGATTAAGCTCCACTTATAGATTAGATCATATGGTATTTGACTTTCATCACCTGGCTTATTTCACTAAGTATAGTGTTTTCCAGATCCATCCATGCTGTCGTGAAGGGTAGGAGCTCCATATTTCTTTCTGCTACATAGAATTTCATTGTGTAAATGTATCATAATTTTTTTTATCTATTCACTTACTGATGGGCACTTAGGTTGCTTCCAGCACTTGGCTATTGTAAATTGTGCTGCTACGAACATTGGGGTGCATAGGTTCTTTTGAATTAGTGTTTCAGGGCTCTCAGGGTATAGTCCTAGCAGTGGAACTGCCAGATCAAATGGCAGTTCCATTTTTAGTTTTTTTGAGGAAATTCCATACTGTTTTCCAAAGTGACTGCACCAACCAACAGTGTACTAGGGTTCCCTTTTCTCCACATTTTCACCAGCACTTGTTTGTTGATTTGGTTGTGATGGCCATTCTGACTGGTGTGAAGTGGTATCTCATTCTGGTTTCAATTTTCATCTTTCTGCTGGCTAGTGATCCCTTAATGTGTACCTGGACCCTTTGTATGTCCTCCTTGGGGAAGTGCCTATTCAGATCTTTTGACCATTTCTCAATTGGGCCGTTTGTCTTCTTAGAGTGGAGTCATGTGAGTTCTTTATATGTTTTGGAGATCAGACCCCTGTCAGAGGTATCATTGGTAAATATATTTACCCATATAGTTGATTCCTTTTTCATTTTGCTGATGTTTTCTTTAGCTGCACAAAAGCTTTTTACTTTGATGAATTCACATTTGTTTATTTATTCCTTTATGTCCCTTGCTCTAGGGGACATATCAGTGAAATATTGCTGCATGGAATATTTGAGATGTTCCTGCCTATGTTCTCCTCTAGGAATTTTACGGTGTCCCAACTTCTACTTAAGTCTTTCATCCATCTTGAGTTTATTTTTGTAAATTGTGTAAACTAGTGGTTGACTTTCAATTTTTTTGTGAGTGGCTGTCCAGATCTTCCAACACTATTTGCTGAAGAGTCCATTTTTACTCCATTTTATGCTTCCTCCCCATTTGTTGAATATCAATTGATCATAGAGACTTGGATTTATTTCTGGGCTCTCTATTCTGTTCCATTGATCTATGTGTCTGCCCTTGTAACAGTAACGGGCTGTTTTGATTACTGTGACTTCATAATATAATTTGATGCCAGGTATGGTGAAGCCTCCTACTTTGTTCTTCTTTCTCAAAATTGCTGTGGTTATTTGGTTTTTTTTTTTTTTTTTTTTTGTGTGTGTGTGTATGTGGTTCCACATAAATTTTTGAAATATTTGTTCTATATCTGGGCACTACATCACTGATACTTTAATAGGTATTGCATTGAATCTATAAATTGCTTTGGGTGGTATGGGCATTTTGATGATGTTAATTCTTCCAATCCATAAACACAGCATATACTTCCATTTGCTTTTGTCTTCCTTAATTTCTTTCTTCAGAGTTGTGTACTTTTCTGAGTATAGGTCTTTTATCTCCTTGGTTAGGTTTATTCCTAGTTACTTTATTTTTCTTATTGCTATATCAAGTGGGGCTTTTTCCTGATTTCTGTTTCTGATATCTTATTATTGATATACAAAAATTCCTTTGATATCTGAATATTGACTTTGTATCCTTCTGCTTTGCCAAATTCACATATTAGATTGAGTTGTTTTTTGGCCAAGTCTACAGGATTTTCTATGTACACTGTCATGTCATCCACAAACAATGATAGTTTTTGTTCTTCCTTTTCTTTTTGGATACCTTTTATTTCTTTTTCTTGTATAACCACTGTGGCTACTTCCAATACTATATGAGTCTTTCTTAAACAAACAAAAAAACAACAATTAACTTCCACTTTGGAAAGAAAGGGTTTCACCCTGTTGTGGTCATTACTTGTGAGCCCACCGTGTAAACATTTCCTGCTTTTAATACCTATAAGATGCATCTGTGAGATACAGATTATTTGACCTTGAAGCCTAAGGAGATCCAATGTGAGCAAAATCCAGTGGCCTAGATTCTAGAAGTTTCCACTCTGTCCTAATAAAAATTCATGAAAGGACTTCAATCAAAACCCATTTATTGCATTTTCTTTCTGATATTGGAGGGATGAACAGGAGCATTACACACTTGATACTTTCCTTTACCTCTTTCCAAATTAATTACAAACAAAGTTGCATGTGTGTATATATGTGGGTGAATGTACATAACAGAAAAAAGAAATCATATATAATATATATACATATATACACATACACATATATACACATACACACATACACACACACACACACACACACACACACACACACACACACACACACACTGACCTCTGCACTGGACCAGATCACAGAGTCAGTATTCATGAAATGGTGGGGATGAACAACAATTTGGATGTTTCAAATTTGTTTTTATTCTGGCTTACTCTTAAAGCAGCTAATAAGACAAATGAAGTTATAGACAGCATATAGATGATTGGGCCTCAGTACCATTTCCTCCTCCATGCCTCATAGAGTTTTGCCAAAGTGTAGTGGTTTGACTTCAATAAATCAAAAAATCTGTGGACTCATATCAGCAAAGAACTAATCTGTGTTTTCATCTCAGTACATTATTACTTACACAATACTTGAAAATAAACCTTTCACCAGGCCACATACACCAGAATAAATGCTTGGATTATAGGCCTTGAATTTCTTACTTTGTCTGAACAGGGTCATTTTCTCCTCTGCATTCATTCTACAGTGGCTAGAAGTTTCTGCTTTACATTCAACTGAGAGTTTTCTGTAACCAGCCCTGTCCATAGAACACCACAACTTCGTGCTCTATTTCTCTGCTGCAGCACACAGTTAGTTAATGGGATTATTGAAAGCAACAATTTAAATAAAATGACTGTTGTGTAGGTGATTCATATGCTTACTTTTGAACTTTGAAAGCAAAAAAAAAAAAAAAAACCACTGCTGATTGTGTATCCTACGGTTTTTCATAATTTTGACCTCCAAATCTGACCCATTGGATATGAAATATCCATTATCTTTGTATTTTTATTTTTTCATTTACATTCATTCCCCATATTTATTACATTATTCATTTCCTATGTTCTTTTTTTTTTAACTACCTGGTTTGTAGCTATATTGGCAATTATTTTTATTTATTTATTTTTCATATTTTTATTGTTGTTCAAGTACAGTTGTCTTTATTTCACTCTCTCACACCACCTCCTACCCCAGCCATCCCTACTTCCCACCCTTGATCCTAATCCCCTTTGGTTTTGTGCATATGTCCTTTATACATGTTCCTGAAAAACCTTCCCCCTTTTCCCTCAATTATTCCCCCCATCTCCCCTCTGTTTACTGTCAGCTTGTTCTTAATTTCAATGTCTCAGGCTATATTTTGCTTGCTTGTGTATTTGTTGATTAGGTTCCAGTTAAAGGTGACATCATATGGTATTTGTCTTTCATCACCTGGCTTATTTTACTTAGCATAACACTCTCCAGTTCCATCCATGTTGTTGCCAAGAGTAAGAGCTCATTTTTTCTTCTGTGTAGAATTCCATTGTGTAAATGTACCACAATTTTTTGATCCATTTATTTACTGATGGGCCCTTAGGTTGCTTCCAGCACTTGGCAATTGTAAATTGTGCTGCTATGAACATTGGGGTATATAGGTTCTTTTGAATATTTGTTTCAGGGTTCCTAGGGTATAGTCCTCACAGTGGAAATGCCAAAAGGCAATTCCATTTTTAGTTTTTTGAGGAAATTCCATACTGTTTTCCACAGTGGCTGTACCAGTCTGCATTCCCACCAACAGTGCACTAGGGTTCCCTTTCTCCACAACTTTGCCAACACTTATTGTTTGTTCATTTGTTTATGATGGCCATTCTCACCAGTGTTATCATCTTTATATGTATATTTTTTCACACCTCACCTTTATAATTTAGAACCCTATGTGACTAAACAAGGAGCCCTGTGAGAATTAATTTTGCCACAACACTCACACCTGGGTATTAACTGTGATCATTTTTAAGTCACTGGAAGGTTGAATCATTCAGGGAATGTTTATGATGGGGTTTGATTAATGGGGTAATAGAATAGTTAAACAAAGCAAAACATTTTTAAAAATTTTGTAATGACCTTTCTATTCTCAATAAAAATTCCACATTGCATTTGGTATGCATTATATTTAGTATTTCACTTGGAAGTATTATTGATAGTATCACATCAAAGTCCAAAAAGAGAAACTATCATCAGTTAGAGCAAATTACCCACTCTAAATTTAAAATAAATTATTGCCTACAGGTACTATTTATTACATGACAATTTTCTAATCAGATGAATTTCTATATGACAGACATTAAGAGCTGTAAAAAACATTATTAACCTATTTGAAAGTAGTCACTTTATAATGTCAACATAAAGTTCAAAATCTTAGGATAAGTGATCCAGAGACACTCTTGAAATAGAATATGGACAATCAGAATTTTTTGTAAGTATATGAAATTTAAGGGTGAAACTATATGCATGTGGGAATGAGAAATGACTGCAAAGTCTAATAAGAACTTGTTTTCTGTCAGTTGACTCCTTCTTTCTCCATATGTCTACTTCATTTTTCTATCTTTCCTTATCTACTTTTTTTTTTTTTGCACCACATGGTCAAAGAGATTGTCACTATTTCTAAGTTATGCCAGTTACAAAAACCATTAAAAAATAATTGGTTTAATTTTGGTTTCAAACCCAATCAACTGTGTGAATGGTGCAGAGAGCATAAGAATATACCACTTTAAAAAAAGGTCAGAGCAGATTAAAATTAATGGAAAGACAAAACATCATATATACACCAATTTATTACTAAGGACCTCCTTTCAGCCATGACCTCTAACCTTATTCGTCATCTCTACTACTACTCTCCAAGCAACCCATGGCTGCCAACAAAAATCCTATCTTCTATATTTTGAAACAAAAATATAATTAGGACTGAATCTATCCATTGTATTTGATCTTACTTTTAGAGCACTAAGTTTCTTCTTCAGAAGTATCTCCCTTTTTAAGGCACAGTAACCTGGAAGGTATTAAAATGTCATTTCCATAGTCACATGATTTGGTGACTGTTCTAGTGCAACATATAGGTCAACATCTTTTAAACAAACCATATTCCAAGAATCCATGACTTGAATTGCTACTTACTGAGTTCATCATCCAAATATGCTGGAAAAAGAATGAAAACAAAGATTCAGCCCTATGCAAATCTTTATGTACGTTTGCAGAGTCCCTTCTGGTGGCCTTTACCGTTGCTCTGAATGTCTCCTTCACTCAAGGTCCAGAATGACCTTTCCTTATGCGAAGCTCCTTGACATACTTATGTATCTTTAAAACATAAAGGTAATTTCTTTCCAGGCTTACAAATATAGTTAATGTTTGGAATATATAAGCAATGCTTTGGTGGAAGGACTTGGGTGGTGTCAGGAGAACTGGAGGAAGTTCTAAAGGGCTTAGTCAATGGAGAATCAGAAAGCAATCTAATTGAAGATGTTAGTCTTTATCTTAAGTTTATTTATGTTTCATTAATCACATATACACAAATAATATAAGTATTTTAGAATTTCCATTAAAATTTCATGAAGGATTAATACAATGTCAAACCCCCCAAAATGTGAAGGCTATTAAATCAATTGTGCTTGCCAAAAAGCCTTTTTGAAGTGACTGATGTCATCAACATAGTAAATTTAGTACTACCAGGTACCAGGTCTGCTCTGAACATGACTATACACACAATACCTGGCCTGGACTCTGGTAATTAGCAGATATTTAATAAAATTTGTTGATACAATACATTGGCAAATGAAAGACATGAGACATAATGAGGGAGAACAGTGACTCTAAAGAATACACTCATTAAATGGAAACTTTCTTTATACTTATGGTCCCAAGAACTATTCTCTTGATGGGTAGTTTCCTGAACTGAGAAGCAGAAGAAAACATGGTTTACTTGACAAAGCAAATTTATTTTTTCTGAGATTTCCTGAGGCACACAAAATTGACACTGAACACTCTGGACTAGAATCTCAGGTACTATCTTTTGGCACCCTAGGGTATGAACTAGAGATGTAAATCTACAGGTGGTTTTGATTTCAGGAAAACAAAAATCTATATTCAGGTGTAAAATAAAATGTATGAACTTAATACTATTGTTGAGTCATGAATGAGTTATTAATAAATGCAGGGTTGCTGTGGCGAGTCAGGGTTTTAATGCTATTATAGAGTCAGTATGATGCAAGATGATCTGAAATTCTCCACAAATTAAGATTTTTATTTATTTTTTCTTTATCAGTTATTATTGCATTTTTTCCATTACCATTTAGTCCCCTACACTCCCTTTCCCCTGCAATCACCACACTGTTGTTCATGTATGTGTGTCCTAGGAAGATTTTTAAATGTGACTCAGTTGGCAAGTTAGTGGTTGTTTCCCAACATCATCATAGCAGATGAAGGTGAAGATGCAGAGACAATAGGAATGGCCTTATAAGAATCATAAAAAGCAAAGATGAGTAAGAAATACAGTGAATTAAATAAATGCCATTAGTCCTTTTCAATTCTAATTCTAACGAAACATAGTATTTAACAACAGTAATGGAAACACTCCTACCTATGTATTTGGTTGTTTGCTAAGTTAAATTATTTGTCTTATTATTTAATCTTAACAACACTGCTTTCCAAGTATTAATATCTGCAGTGGTATAATACAATATGTTTTGACCCACCCTTGTTTTTGTATTTATGAAATAAAAATAACAACTCAGTGTTTCAAACCCAGATCACTTATTTCAGAGCCAATACTTTCTTCCAAATGTGATGTTGGGATTTATAGCCTTGACAACTTAGCGACCTCTTTAAGGATAATTATCTTTTCACAAACAGGCCCTTAATGGATCTTTAAGCATTTCCTAACCTCATTTAGTCAAAGACTTTTGCATTTTGTCTTATTTATGTTACAAATACATTTAATTTACAGTTCAAGGATCTTATACAAAAAAAAAAAGATGATGAAAGCAAATTAATTGTCAATTTAATTTGCATGGCCTCTACCAGCAGTCTGGTCTATTTTGTTTTGTTTTGTTTTAATTTGGTATGACAGCTGCATAATATTTACAGACTGTTCTTACTAGGGTTACTTAGTGTTGCCTAGTTTCCATAGGCAGTTACTTTTAATATAACTGATATGAAATATTATGTGTACTCTTTCTAAGGAAGATAATTAAATATTATTTAAAATATCTGTAAGACACAGAGTTATTTATAGATATAGCACATACCTGTTGGTTGAATTCTAAGCTTCCCATTCTTTCAAACTGTGCCTAATTTTACTCGCTGAAAACTGGCTATACTCAGGTTCCAAATTTTAGTCCATGTGAATTTGAATGAGATTGTCTGTCAACAAATTCCATTTCCCTGGCTCACGTAGTTTATTTAGGGCTGGAAGTGTGACTTTGCCAGTGCAATCACAGTAAATGCCAGGACTTTGTGTAAGGGTTACATCCATGTAAGCAACCCCAATTTATGAGACACATTCATAACTTCTGAGCAAAAGCATCTGAACTGATTTAGAATTTGGTGCAGGGAAATAAGGACCCATAGTAACAGATCCTGAAATTTGAACTAACTAAACTAAGGTGACAGGACAAAGGGTAGCTGGGACTCCTCCTCCTCCTCTTCAACAGTACAGGCTAGTATCCTTATGTGTTAGCAAAACTGCTATGAATCTGCGGTCTGTTGTACGTGGGAACTCAGTTATCTCATCTGAGCCTGCAAAATTAGGATTGAGGCAGAAAAATTTCATACTGTATGATGAATGCATTGGCTAACTATGTAGTATGAGGTATGGCTTTGAAAGATACAAGTTTTGTTTCCTTTTGTTTCCCTGATGACAGTCCACCTGAAAGAAACAAATAAAATTGATAAATTGATAAATAGAGCTTTACTAAAACAAGCTCCTTTTGCTTATGGCTGAAATAAACAACGAACGACCAAATTTCTGGATATTTGCCCTTTTGTTGGGTTCAAAAAGGCAAATTTTATACATGAAACAAAAGTTAAGCCAAAGGCCTAAAGATACCTTTCAGTAAGAGAAGATTTGACAGGCAATGAGTTGAGAGCCTAAGGGAGGCCTGACACCCCTTCTTCCCTACACACACACCCACTTCTTTAGAATTATTAAAAAAAATAAGAGGGAGACAAGGAGAGAGAGAAAGGAAAGACCCCTCATCAAATAAATCTGAGTAACACTGTGTACACTTCATTTTTTGTGTTTGTGTGTAGCATCATCATACTTAACAACCTATTAAACCTGGTGATAAGTCTTAATTTTTAGAAAATATCAAATTTCAATATACTGTAAATATGTTCTAAATTTTCATTAAAATTTCTTCTTTGACCATTGAGTTGCTTAGAAGTATTTTCTTTTAGATTTCCAAATTATAAGCTATAGATACAGAGGTGTAAATATAGATAAGAAGTGGAAAAGATTATCATAAATCATGTACTCATAAAAGATCACCATTCTTAAAAATATAAAGATTTAAAAAGAGAGATATAATATATAGCATCTAATTTAAAATATAAAGAATAATAACATATAATTTAAAAATAAAATGTTCCACAAGTAGAATTGTGAAAGTTGCAATTTAAATATATGAATTAATGTTATTTAATATAATTTACCAATTAGAAGAACTATTTGCTGATAGAAAATAATATGAGCTTCATTAGCTCATTCATTAGCTATTCATAATAGACTTTTGAAATAAATTTACATGGGATACTTTCCTTAGTGTAAAAAAACTAATTTTCTCTGCAAATTTGAATATTGAGACATCTTTCTTATCTTTTAATATTTTATAGTAACCTATATTTAAAATGAAAGATAATGTATAAAACAGCTAGGGTTGTTGGGGAAACCTCCTAAACTATGCTCAGTGGTGAAATTTTTTTTTTTCTTTTCTATCTAATCTACTACAGTGGAAAGAAAAAGTCATTTTAAAAGAGGACTTTTGTAGCAGATATTCACTTTTGGAAAATCTTACCTCTTGTAATCTCCAAGTCATGTGTTTGGCATTAATAAATAGCAATAAAAAGATTTTTAACCTTAGAAACACTTATGGATATCACTATGAAGGTTAAAATTTTAAAATACTAGGCTTCAATGGCAAGAATGACCAATTTAGTAACTCATGCTTTACTTGACAAATAATGACCAATTTGATCATTGATTAATGTAGAAAGAGTTGCCATGGTGGAAAATCACCGACATCATAAACCTAAATGAGGTTAATCATAACTTTAGAAAGAGATTACTAGTTTATGGCAGACTTTGCTCAAGTTTATATATATCTAGAGAGAGAGAGAGACAGAGAGGACTAAAAGCTTCATGTGAACACCTCTTATTGCTTTCCTATTTAGATCTAATATTTATGTTTAAAATCAATCAGTATTAAGATAATTTAAAATGTGAGCATCCACTGGACAATAATCTATAAATAAATTATGTCATTTTGTTTTAGCATTTCTAATTCTAAAAACTAAATTAAAAAGTAGAAAGAAAACAATGAATGTCCCATCAAAAAAAAAAAAAGAGATTTGGGTACTCTGTGAAGTACATGTTTATTATGGGGACAAGACTATATTAGTATGCAACTGTAAAGTATAGGAAACTTATTGGACAAAGATGGAGAAAAACACAAAAATTCCAAAGCCAGAGATATATAATTGAATACTGCTGACTAATTGACTAGTCTGGGAAGTAGCCCAACTTTGTACAAGGCAAGGGACTGATGAAATTCTTGTTTCAATAATGGACTATAGAGGCCATGACATTCTCATACAAAGCAAGTTTGCTGAGAGCAATATGTTTGGCCTGATTTCCTTAGGAGGTTCTAAATCAATCAGATTGAGGTCTGCTTCAGTATTTCAATTCCTTCACTATGTAAAAAACAATTGTATCAGAAATAATTTTTTTTAAAAAAGCAAAACAAAACTGAGATTGGTTTAAGAAATGCTCATTTTATTTCATTTGCTATCTCCTGGGTCAAATGCACCACAATCCTAATAGTCCTGAGCAATTAGAAGAATCACGCCTTCCTCTGTAGTACTGAGGGACATAGATAATTCAATGTCTTTCATGATTTCTCTTAACTACTTCATTTTGATTAATAGTCCTTTGCACTAGTTATCCACAATGTTACTCATATTATCCAAACAAAAAAGTCAGTGCAAGTGTTAAGATTTGCCACTCAATGCAATCCTTAATATATCAATATAAATTAATATCACATTGTAGAGTATTTGTTATTTTATATTTTGTATGAGTCATTCTCAAATAATGCATTTGTCTTTCCATATGATCCCACACATTCTGATATTAAATTTAGTTTTAAATCTTTTATCATTTCAGGAATCTAGTTTCATTTTTCTGTATATAGTGAGCTAGTATCCTCAATACTATGTAATATAAAACTCTCTTGTTTCTACCATGTCACTATTATGATCTCACCTATAAGTGGAACCTAATCAACAAAACAAATAAGCCAACAAAACATAACTAGAGACACTGAAATAAAGAACAAACTGACAGTGACCAGAGAGGAGAAGGATAATGGGGGAAAATCGGGGAGGGGCCATCATGGAACATGTATAAAGGACACATGGACAGAACCAAAGGGGGTGGGTTTGAGGGTGGGAGGCAGAGATGGGTGGGGTGGGGGAGTGAGGTGGAGAGAAAACAGAGACAACTGTACTTGAACAATTAAAAAAAAGAAAGTGTGGGAGAATATATCTGTGACCTACAAGTGGCAAATTACTCCTTTTTTTAAAAAATTTAGTTTTTATTTCAAGATATTTTGTGAGTTCTTTGTTCTTATTGTTGACTTATTCATTGTTTAATAACATTATTTAGCTCTCATGTCTTTGTGTATTTTTCTTGTAACTTACTTCTTGTATTCTTGAATATGAGAATACTTGTATTCAAATATTCTTCTTGTAACTTATTTATAGTTTAATGGCATTGTGGTCAGAGGAGATGCTTGATAATTTTAATGCAAGTGTGATGTTACTGTCTATCTCTTACAACTGCAACATGCCTGCATCTACTTCAGATGCTCCATGTTACTCTGGCTTTCTGCTTGTGTGATCCAGCAGTTTGGGATACCTCTGGAAACTCACCCTGGGACCTACACAGGCATGGAATAGGGAGAGGTGCAAAGAAAATGGGAGGTTTCTTTCTTTTATGCATAATAGGAGATAAGAATCGGTGTTGAAAAACTCCTCAGTCCCTCACACATGCCATTTGATTTATCTGCTCTACAGCTCTTTAGAAGTTCTTTTTTTAAACAACTTTTGTTATTGTTGTTCAAGTACAGTTTTCTGCCCCCCACTCTTCCTCACCAACCCAGCCTTCCCCATTTCTTTGCCCTGTTTCCACCCCTCCTTGTTATTGTCCATCTGTCCTTCATAATTGTTGCTGCAAACCCTAAACCCTCCTCCCCCATTATCCCCTCCCCTCTCCCCTCTGGGGACTGTCAGCCTATTCTCAATTTCAGTGTCTTTGGTTATATTTTGCTTCCTTGTTCATTGTGTTCATTATGTTCCAGTTAAAGGTGAGAACACATGGTATTTGTCTTTCACTGCCTGGTTTGTTTCATTTAGCATAATGCTCTCCAGTTCCATCCATGCTGTTGCAAAGGGTAGCAGCTCCATCTTTTTTTCTGCTGCATGGAATTTCATTCTGTAAATGTACCAGTTTTTTTTTTTTTACCCATTCATTTACTGATGAATGGGCACTTAGGTTGCTTCCAGCACTTGACTATTGTAAACTGTGCTGGTATGAACACTGGGGTGCATAGGTTCTTTTGGATTGGTGTTTCAAGGCTCTTAGGATATAATCCTAGAAGTGGAATTGCTGTGTCAAAAGGCAGTTCCATTTTTTAGTTTTCTGAGGAAATTCCATATTGTTTTCCATAGTGGTTGCACCAGTCTGCATTCCCACCAATAGTTCACTGGGTTCCCTTTTCTCTACAACCTTTCCAACACTTGTTGTTTGTTGCTTTGTTTATGATGGCCATTCTGAGCAGTGTGAAGTGATATTTCATTGTGGTTTTAATTTGCATCTCTCTGGTCGCTATCGATGCTGAACATCTTTTCATGTGTCTCTGGATCCTCTGTATGTCCTCCTTGGAGAAGAGTCTGTTCAAGACCTTTGCCAATTTTTTCATTGTGTTGTTTGTCTTTCTCAAGTGGAGTTGTGTGAGTTCTTTATATATTTTGGAGATCAAATCCTTGTCTGAGGTGTCATTGGCAAATATGTTTTCCCATACAGTTGGTTCTCTTTTCATTTTAATGCTGTTTTCTTTAGCTATGCAGAAGCTTTTTATTTTTATGAGATCCCATTTGTTTATTCTTTTGTTTATGTCCCTTGCTCTAGGGGACATATCAATAAAAATATTGTTCCATGGAATATCTGAGATTTTCCTAACTATGTTCTCCTCTAGGACTTTTATGGTGTCATGACTTATATTTAAGTCTTTTATCCACTCATCCTAATCCCAAAACCAGATACAGACACAACAAAGAAAGAAAACTACAGGCCAATATCACTGATGAAAAAAGAAGCTTTTTAATTTGATGAAGTCCCATTTGTTTATTCTTTCATTTATATCCCTTGCCCTAGAGGATGTATTGGTGAAAATATTGCTGCATGGGATATCTGAAATTTTGCTGCCAATGTTTTCATCTAGGACTATTATGATATCACAACTTAGGTTCAAGCCTTTCATCCATTTTGAGTTTATTCTGGTGCATGGTATAATTTGGTGGTATAGTTTCATTTTTTTAAATGCACCTGTCCATAGCTCCCAACACCACTTGTTAAAGAGACTATTTTTACTCTATTTTATGCTCCTGCCCCCTTTGTCAAATATCAATTGACCATAGAGATTTGAGTTTATTTCTGGGCTCTCTATTCTGTTACATAGATCTGTGTGTCTGTTTTATGCCAGTACCACATTGTTTTGATTATGGTAGCCTTGAATATAATTTGATGTCAAGTATTGTGATCCCTCCTACTTTGTTCTTTTTAAAAAATATTTTATTGTTGTTCAATTACAGTTGTATACATTTAACCCTCACAACTCCCCCCCACCCCAGACATCCCCACCTCCCTCCCCTGCTTCCCCCTTGGTTTTGTTCATCTGTCCTTTATAGTTGTTCCTGAAAACCCTCCCCCTCCCATTATCCCCTCCCACCTCCCCTCTGGTTGCTGTCAGATTGTTCTTAATTTTAATGTCTCTGGTTATATTTTGCTTGCTTATTTGTTTTCTTGATTACATTCCATTTAAAGATAAGATCGTATAGTATTTTTCTTTTACCACCTGGCTAATTTCACTTAGCATAATGCTTTTCAGTTCCATCCATGTTGTCTCGAAGGGTAGGAGCTCCTTCTTTCTTTCTGCTGCATAATATTCCATTGTGTAAATGTACCATAGTTTTTTGATCCATTCATTTACTGATGGGCACTTAGGGTGCTTCCAGTACTTGGCTATTGTAAATCATGAGCTTTGACATTGGGGTGCATAGGTTCTTTAGGACTGGTGTTTCAGTGTCATAGAGTATAATCTCAGCAGTGCTTTCTTTTCTTTATCAAGATTGTTGAGGCTATTTGGGGTCATTTTCTTTCCATATAATATTTGAAATATTTGTTCTAAAACTGAAATATGTCATTAGTATTTTAATAGGGATTGTGCTGAATCTATATATTGCTGTGGGTAATATGGACATTTTAACGATGTTGATTTTCCCAGTCCGTGAACCCCATATGCTTACATTTGTTTGTCTTCCTTATTTTTTTATTCAGTGTTCTGTAGTTTTCTGAGTACAGGTTTTTTACCGCCTTAGTTAAGTTTATTCCTAGATATTTTATTTTTCTTGTTGCTATAGTAAACAGGATTTATGTCCTATTTCTTGTTTTTTTTTTATTGTTGGTGTATGAAAATGTCTTCAATTTCTGAATATTGACTTTGTATCCTCTATTTTGTCAACACTTACTAGGACAAGAAGTTTATTGGTGGAATGTCTGGGTTTCCTATGTACACTGTCATGTCATCTACAAATGATGAGAGTTTTACTTTCCTCCTTTCCAATTTGATGCCTTTTATTTATTTTTCATGCCTGATCACTGTGGCTAGAACTTTCAATATTATGTTGAATAAAAGTGATGAAAGCAAACATCCTTGTCTTATTCCTGACCTTAAGAGAAAATATTTTACTTTTTCTACTTTGAATATGATATTAGCTGTAGTTTTCTCATATATGGCCTTTATTAAGTTGGAATATTCTTCCTCTATTTCCATTTTCTGAGCATTTTTATCATAAATGGGTGCTGTACCTAATCAAATGCTTTTTCTGCATCTATGGATATGATCATGTGATTTTGTCTTTCATTTTGTTTATGTGATATATTATATTTATTGATTTGAGTATGTTGTATCATCCTTGTATCCCTGGGATGAATCCCACTTGAATATGGTATATGGTTTTTTAAATGCGTTGCTGGATGTGGTTTGCCAATATTTTGTTGAGGATTTTAGCACCTATGTTCATCAGCGATATTGGCCTGAAGTTTTCTTTCTTTGTTGTGTCTTTCTGTGGTTTAGGATTAGGATGATGCTGGCCTCATAAAAAGACTTTGAGAATTTTTCATCTTCTTGAAATTTTTGGAACTGTTTGATAAGGATAGGAGTTAGTTCCTCCTGAAATATTTAGTAAAATTTACTTATGAAGACATCTGTTCCAGGGCTTTAGTGTGCCGGGTGTGTTTTGATTACATTTTCAATTTCACTAATTGTTATAGGTCTCTTCAGGCTTTCTGCTTCTTCTTAGTTCAGTTTTGGAAGACTATATGTTTCTAGAAATTTGTTCAATTAGCCCAGGTTGTCAAATTATTTTAAATATTTTTGTGCATAGTAATTTCTCATAATCTTTTGTATTTCTGTGGTGTCAGTTGTAATTTCTCCTCTTCCATTTCTGATTCTAATTATTTGGGCCCTTTCTGTTTGTTTTTGATGAGTTTGCTTAAAGGCTTGTCAATTTTGTTTATCTTTTCAAAGAACCAGCTCCCAGATTTATTGATTTTTTGTATTGTTCTTTTAGTCTCTATGTGATTTAATTCTACTCTGATCTTGATTTTTTCCTTTCTTCTACTCACTCTGGAATTTGTTGGTTGTTATCCCTCTAGTACTTGTAGATAAAGGGTTAGGTTGTTTATCTGAAATATTTCTATCTTTGTTAAGTAAGTCTGTATTGCTAGGAACTTTACTCTCAAGACAGCTTTCTCTGTGTCTCATAGGTTTTATTATGTTGTATGCTCATTTTCATTTGTTTTCAGAAACTTTTTTATATCTTTCTTGATCTAATTGTGAACCCATTCATTATTTAATAGCAGGTTATTTGGTCTCTATGAGGTTAGTGTTTTGGGATTTTTTTTCCTTGAGTTTGGTTTCTAATTTCATGTCACTGTGATCTGAGAAGATGGTTCTGGAGTTTATTGAGGCTTGTTTTGTGTCCTGCCATGTGGTTTATCTTTGGAAATGTTCCATGTGCATTTGAAAAGAATGCATATTTTGCTTCTTTGGGCTAAAAAGTTCTCTATATATCAGTTAATTGCATTTGATCTGGAGTGTTTTTCAAGGCCACAGTATCCTCGATGACATTTTGCTTGGAAGATCTATCCATTGTTGGCAATAGGTTGCTAAAATCCCCTACTATGAATGTGCTTCTGTCAATGTCTTTCTTGAAGTCCTCCAAGATTTTCTACATATATTTTGGTGCTCCTTTGTTGGGGGCACATATGTTTAGCAGAGTTAAATCTTCTGTATGGATTGTTCCCTTAAGCATTATATAGTGCCCTCTTTTGTCTCTTTTTATGTTATTTATTTTGAAATATATTTTTGTTTGATATAAGTATTGCTATGCCAGCTTTTTTTCCATGTCCTTTTGCTTGTAATATATATTTTTTCTATCCCTTACTTTCAATCTGTGTAGATCTTTTGTTGTGAGGTGAATCTCTTATAGACAACATATGTGTGGGTCATGTTTTCTTATCTATTCAACTACCCATGTCTTTCAATTGGAACATTTTATCTATTTATATTTAAGGTTATTCTTGAGAGGTACTTATTCATTGCCATTTTTTTTTTCTGTTTCTACTTGAGTTCCTCTCTGTGTCTTTTTTTCTTCATCTTCTTAAAGTAGTCCCTTTAGCATCTCTTGCCATACTGGTTTGATGGAGATGTGTTCTCTTAGTCTTTTTTTTCTTTTTGTCTGTGAAGCTCCTTATTTTAACTTCTATTTTAAGTGAGAATCTTGCTGGGTAGAATAGTTTTGGTTGTTGGTTTTTGGTTTTCACTTCTTGGAATATTTATTGCCATATCTATCTGGCTTATATTGTTTTTGTTGCGTATCAGTTAGTTGATAGTCTTACCTGGGCTCCCTTGCATGTTACTAATTGTTTCTACCTTGCTGCCTTTAGTATTCTCTCTTTGTCTTTAAATTTTGCCATTTTAGTATGATGTCTTGGATTGGACCTCTTTGTATTTATCTTGATTGGGACCCTCTGTGCTTCCTGTACTTGTGTGATATTTTTTATCATCAAATGAGGGAAGTTTTCTGTCACTATTTTTTTCAAACAGGTTTTCTGTCTTGGTCCTCTTGTTCTCCTTCTGGTATTTCTATGATAAAGGTATTATTATGTTTTATGTTGTCCTGCAATTTCCTAAAACCTTCTTTATTCTTTTTGGGTCCTTTTCATTTTGGTGCTCTGTCTGGGAATTTTTTGCTACCTTGTCCTGCAGCTTGCTGATTCAATAATCTACTTTATCTAGCCTGATTTTAATTCCTTCTACTATGTTCTTCAACTCAGAAATTGTATTCTTCATTTCTTTCTGGCTCCTATTCATAGTTGCTACATCCTTTTTCATGATGATATAGTTCTCAGTGAGTTCCTTGTAGCTCTCTAGAGTTCTTTCCCTGTGGTTCTCACTGAGCTCCTTGAGCTGCCTTATAACCATTATTTTGAACTCAGTGACTGATAGTTTACTTGCCTCTATTTCATTTAACATTCTTTCTGGGGATTCCTCCTTTCCTTTTGATTGGGTGTGGTTTCTTCATCTCCCTATTCTAGGTGACTCTTCTTGCTCATTTCTGCTTATTAGATTGATCTGCTTTGACTCCTTATTTTCATGGTGTGTCCTTCTATGGTAGAAGGTCTGCGAGATTCACTGGTGCAGTCTCTTTGATATGCTGAACTTAATGCTCTTGGGATTCCCTATATGCCATTTATGTTGGCTCTCTGGTTGTAATTTCATTTTGATTGTTGTTGAGTCATTCTTTGGTGGGTTCTTCCCTTTGGATGGACTGGACAACTGAGAGTCATTCTGCCCACCATGTCTTGTATGCTTTATGAGGTGCTATAAGAACAAAACCACACAACCCAGGAAACAAACCCACACTCACAAAAAATAACCACCACTCACAATCACACTATCAACAGCACATACCTAGCATTAATAAGGGTATAGAGAGATTAAGGCTATCATAAGAAAGGAAAAACAAATATGAGATGACTTACTGAAAGAAAAATCATTTTGAGAGGGTAGAGGGAAAAACAATAGTAATAGTAGGGAATCAGGGCAAGACAAAGAGAGAGAGAAAGTAAAATTTACATCATAAATTATAAAAGGAATGAAGAAGGTGGAATAGAGCCAGAGAAGGGATGTGTACAGTATTAGGTTTAATGAGAAATTAAATATATCTAGTGAGAGAGAAAGAAAAAAGGGAAAATAAGTAAATAATTTAAAAAATAGGAACCAAATTGTAGAAAAAGATACACCATAGCAATGTCAATAACAAATGAACTAAGATTAATATCAGTGGGATGGGAATAAGAGGAAAAAAGAAAGAGAGAGGAGCTTAAGAGATGTTTAGAGGAAGGAAAATGATTTTGAGATGATAAAGGCAGAGGAATACTAAGAGTGAGGAATGAAAACCAGGTTAAAATAGGGAAAATTAAAATTTGAGACAAAAAGGGGAAGAGGAAGGCAGAATGGAGTTCTAGAAGGAGCAGGAAAATTTTGAGATTTGAAATAACAAAGTACTGAATGTCTATAATTGCAAGATGCAATTGAAAATATGCAAGAACAACCACCCCAACCAAAACCAACAAGCAAAGACTGATTAATGTGGAGACAAAATAATGGTATTTTAAGGGGGAGGAGAAGAATGTGAGTTGACCAGTGACATGAAAAATGGTTTTGAGAGGCTGGATGGGGAAGAAATAGTAAAAGTGTGGAATGATAAGAAGTTATAGGAAGATAGAAAACAAAATTTGAAATGAAAATAAGAAGAGGAAAGAAGAAGATAAATGGGTAAGAGCAGGGATGATCAAAATATGAGATTTTCAATAGACTATAATATAAAATCTAGTGGCTTAATATGCAAAAAATTGAAGGACAAGATATGAATGTTAAAAACTATCCAGGAGAGAAAATATCACAAATCACAAAGACGACCAAGATGGAATTTGTCTTGGATGCATCCAGCATTGACCATTTTTTTTTTCTCTTTCTAGATCCAGCTCTGGTGATGTCTGATGGTGTCCCAGTCTGGGCTTAGGTAGTGTGTTCGAGACTACCAGGGATCTAGTCGATGGCTGATTCCTTCAGTTGTTAATCTAGTCACTCTGTAATCTTCAGTCAGGCTTAAGCACCACAGGATGGGGCAGAGTGATTCCTGCAGGTGGGGCTATTGCTTCTCCTTATGCTGATGCCACTTGGAGGGGAGTGGTCCACCTGAGCAAGATGGCTCTTTTAGTATGGGGAATGACTCAGCACTAGGATCCTGGCGGTTGCTCCCTAGTCTGTTCTCAATCATCTCTATCCATTATGCACCTGCTTTGCCAGGCCCCAGGGTAAGTGGCTACAAATGCAATTTTATGCATGAGCCCTTTAAAAGGCTCTCTGTGACTCCAGCAGTCTGTCTCTGGTAGTGAGAAATCCTGCTGCTTTTCACAGCTGGATGTTATGTGGGTTACTTTCAGGCTCTTGTGCTCTAGGCTGGGGGGCACATCTTGGGGTTTAGACCTCACACTTCTCAAAGGCAACCCCCTGGCCACTGAAATATTCCTCCAGCACTTTAGCTGCCACCAGTAGGAGTGCATCCAGCCCTCTCGGGTCTCCTCTGCATCCATGCCAGATGTGTGGTGAAGCTGTTTCTTCTGTCACTCCATGGTTATAAAGCTTCTCTCCCACTATTGTTCAGTTGTTTATTCTGGAGGATTTCTCCACAATTTAATTGTAATTCCAGGTGGGTCCTGGGAGCAGGTTATATAGCTTCTACTTACTCCTCTGCCATCTTGGATTCCCCTTAAACATAGCCTCTTTAACAGACCAATAGCTGTCAGAGGACAGAGGGAGGTGGGGGGAACTTTGCTAAGTCACTCTCTTTTTCTGGGCCTGTTTCACTGTCTATTACTTCAAGACATCTTTAGATTTTCCAAAGTGCTTTCACAAGGTACTGTCACAGCTGGTGGGTTCAAAACCCCAAACCAGACTCTCACAACATTTTTGAACATATTCAAATCTTAGCTATTTTTCCATAGCATTTGGGGTATGTCATTATCTCATCCACATCAATATCACCCTTTATCATTAATAATGCACTTCCTACCCACCCCCCAATTTTTAAAAGCATACCTGCATTTTTAAGGATTCTACCCTGAGAAATGAACACAAGAATCCTGTATTTCCCATCAAAACATCCTTGTTTATAAATAAACAGTACTTTAGCTCTTGGAAAACAGATTGTGTTACACATTAAAAGTCAAAATTGAGTTTTCTTCTAGAATGAGACAAACTTTTATGTGAGGCAATAACAGTCATGAAAAATCTTTACTGTTGGATTTTTGTAGGGAAAACCATTATTAAGTAAAAATGGACAAACTTTCAGACTGTTCTGACACAGGTTCTAGAAAATATTCTCAAACTGGGAATATATTTCTGTGCAAGATAAGCAGATTTCTCATAAAGATTTAAGTTTATATTATGGTTACTTCCATTCTCTGAGGAAGGAAAGCCCTTTCCATTGTATGCTGAAAATTAGTGAGTGATAATATATATTATATACCTGGTGGGATATTACATATAACACATATGATTAAAGGTGAGTTTATGTTTAATGGGAAAATAAAATTAAAGATATCTTTTTGTTTCATAAGTTCTTATCCTTGACTAGAAAAGTACTTGATATAAAAATATGTATATACATACATATCCCCTCAAATTTTTAATAGTAGAATGAAAGATTCAATATATTTGCTTCTTGAACTTTTTGCTCAGCCTTGATATATAGAAAACATTTCAAGGATAGTTGAATAATGAGTAATGTGAATAGCTATGACCTCAAATATTTTTTTCTAAAACTATCAAGTCACAATGATCCTTGTTGGATGAGGTGACCCCAAGAAGTATATCAATATTCCTTCCTAATGTTACTAAAAGCCCTAAAACAAGCACTTTAAATGTTGAGCGATTTATCACTATGTGTACAGTAGTCTCCAGTTTCTCTATGTGGTTATTAGGTAATCATAGAAAATGGGACAGGTTATGAATTAAACACATAAATTATAGTGCAAAATTCAATGTAGTACTATTGAGCTGTTATAAAAATAAATCTGAGTTATACCTTTAAATCAGCCAGGGAAAGATATTCAATGCTAAATGAAGATAGAATTAACAATGTGAATGGTAATACATATGGAACACAGTAAAGTTAGTATTCATAGATCAGGGTTAAAAGTTTCATTAATCTCGAAATGTGAAAAAAAATACTAAAATTACAATAAACTCTCAGAATCTGGTATCTCCACTGTTGATGGGAATGCAGACTGGTGCCAACCACTCTGCAAAACAGTATGGCATTTCCCCCCAAAATTAAAAATGGAACTGCCTTTTGACCCAGCAATTCCACTTCTGGGAATATATACTAAGAATCCTGAAATACCAGTTCAAAAGTATGTATGCATCCTTATCTTTGCAGCACCATTATTTACAATAGCTAAGATTTGGAAATAGTGTAAGTGCCCATCAGTAGATGAATGGATAAAAAAGCAGTGGTACATTTACACAATGGAATGCTACATAGCAGTAAAAAATAGAAAAAGAATTCTTACCTTCTGCAACAGCATGGATGGGAGTGGAGACTATTATGCTAAGTAGAATAGCCATTCAGTGAAAGACATACCATATAATCTCACTTTACATGGAATCTAATGAAAAAAATAAACTATTGAGCAAAATAGAGTCAAAGGCATAGAAACATAGAACAGACTGACAGCTATAAGAGGGAATGGGGGAGATGGGTACTGGTTGAAAGAAGGTGAACGGATTAGTCAAAGAATAGATACGTATGACCTGTGGACATGGACAGTGGTGTGGGGATTGACTGGGAGAATGGAATGGGGGTCAGGGAAGAGGGGGCAAAAGGGAAAAATTGGGACAACTGTAATAACATAAACAATAAAATATTTAAAGGAAAAATTCTGGTATTTTTAAATTGTCCCCTTTTAAACTACCATCTACTTACTTAGATGTGTAAATTTATTATTATTATTATTATTATTTTTATTATTTTGAATGATTTGCTACCTTCTTGAAGGAAAAATGGCATCATGTGAACCACCATTTTACTCCACTTACAAATTTTTAAAAATGGATTTGTTGCAAAAACAAAATCACTTCCAGAAGCAGTTTATCTGTAATCCTCAATTCTCATCAAGCCACAGACCCAGCTATCCATGGTCATTTCCCATGTGACACACTCAGTGTCCTTGTCTAATGACAACTGTTGCCAACCCAGTTCAATTGTTGTTTTATTGACACTTACCCTATGCATTGCAAAGCCACAATATTTCTGCTAAACAAAGTCTACATAAGTGTAGTCCCTTCTATTTGGTCAACTTAAAAACAGTACAAGAAAAAAATTTTTTCTCTAAGATGAAAGTTGAGGTCTATGATGAAAAACCATTGAATTAAAGTTTTCACAGGCTTATTGAAGATAAGTGCAGTTTTGATAAGGCCCTTAAACTGTTTCAGAGTAGCCTTCAGTAAGATAATTCTGCTGTCTCTCAAGGGAATAAGTAAGGGAGAATGACTAGGAAAACAGATGTCTGTATATATACACATAAAGTCAGATATTTTTTCCTGCTAAACTGTGAGCTGCACTCTTCCAGGAGCTTTTCTCAAGGGTGCTGTGACTAATTGCAAAGAGAAAACTCTCCTATGGAAGTGACTACTCAAGAAGTATATATATATAAGGAAATTATAGAAGTGTTACATGGTTTTATTACCACAGAGATGCCCCCAACCTTTGATAGGAGGATGGACGAGACATCAAATAAAAGTGAAACATTTTTTCTTTAACATTTACATCTGCCAAAATATATTTTTTAAATACATTTTAATTCTGACTTAAAAATGAAAAGAGAATCAAGTAAATATTGACTCAAAGCAGGAGGTCTGGTTGTTTTACAGACTTGACCTAGATTACATAACTTCAAGTTTTTTGACTTGCTTTTATTGAATGTCTAAATCAAAAGTGTCAGTCCATTGGTGTGCCTCTACCCCATCACCAAATGTTACTACTCTTACAATGGAGCTAAACCTACTCTGATTCTGGTTACTGTATGAACTCTATCCACACAGGTCTTCAGAAAATCTCAGTAGGTCTCACTGCTTTCCAATTTATGTCAGATCCCCTGCATATTAATTAGTAAGCTATAAGGAGCCTGTCTTGAATCCCTAGATACACTGAGGGTGAATAAACTCTCTGCAAAAATAGCTCCCTGCCTTCTTCAGTTTCGGCATGGAGCATGTAGGGCAGTCAAGAGTAATTTCTTCACATATATATATATAAAATACTTATGAAACACCCACTGAAGTAAGTTTTGGTTGAATTCTAAGAAGTCAAGAGCTAAGTGCAAAAATAATCAAAACAATAGCACTTAAAGAAATGCTCACTTAAAGGAAAACAATAGCAAGTATTAACACATTCCTTTAAAAAGAGCAAGGTAAATCCTCATATTAATGAGTCAGTTTATTAAATTTCCATTTGTGAATATCGCGACATTAACACAACATGCTGTCAGTTCATATTATGCACCATAGATATATTGGAAAATGAAAACTGCATAGAAACATGAGTATTGCTGCCATTATTTCTTAAATAGTGTATGTTTTAAAATAAGAAAAAAAATAATAATGGTATCTGGTTTGGTCATAATGCCTGATAGAGAAATTTCATTTAAGCTATGATATATGTGGGGGAACGAAGAAGAAATAAAATAAAATGACAACCTAGAAAAACTGACCAGATGCTGAAAGCAGATGGAAAACTTAAAGTGAAGTATTAAAAGAGCAGGTTTATGATGCTACAGCTGGTGATTAAAATATCTCAGTATCTAATCAGGCAACAGCATCTGGCTCACTGTTATTCGGAGGTTTGCAAACAGTAAGAGCCACAATATAATTTAATAATCAAAATTAAATTTGCAAAGCTAGACAACAAGTGGGAACTGTGAAGACCCTGCCATAGTATATCTCAACTTTTCAAAACAAGAAAAATAAAATACTAAAACTTGCCTTTTGATAATTAAACTTCATTTATCTGGAAATGAAGTTGGATAAAAGTTTAATCAAACTCAGTGGGTGCTGTTAAAAGAGCAATTATGATTGCATAAATAACAAATCTCAGTTCCCCTCTAATTACCTATGACAAAATAAACAAAGACAAAGCATCACTCGGGTAACTGGCAACAGCATAGAGCAGTAAGAAATATTTATATTTAATTTTAAAAATTTATTGTGGCCATAATTTCTTCTAATTCTATTTGTTTAAATTTATTTATTAATTTTCTATTAATTTGAATATGAAATGTGAAGATATATGAGAGCTAATGACTCAGTAATGGCTAGCATGGGGGAGATCAACATGCAAAAACATTTATTTTGGAAAATCAAAATTAATTATTTCACTAAGTAATATTGTATCCCTAATTGTGAGAAAATAATATCATAAAAAGTATATTACATCTCTTCTTAAATCTTGCTATAGTTCTCAGCTGACTCAAACCTTGTATTTAATAATTGAAGTGTTATATAAAAATCCTTTGTCTGGATGCCACCTCAATAACTACCTTAATAATCAACATGTCCTCCTGTGATTGCTAAATCTGACATGCATTAAAGTAGTTATAATTGTATGAGAATAACATCACCTTCTTCTTATTCATGCTACTATGCACAACATCTATGCTTTCCCCATCTCTATCAGCTTTTTGATCTCCTCTACTCTTCCTGATATAAGCCCAAATTTATTTCCTCAGAAAATCCCAGATGGGGTTAACGACTCCTTACGTTGTTGGTTTCTGTTCTGTCACTTACCCCAAATGATTCACTTATTTTAAATGCATACTTGTTTCAGAGATTGTTAAAACTTGAGCAACTTGTAAATTTATATGAATTTGAAATCTTTCAAAAGCCTGATATACACTACATTTACATGAAACACTACATTTCATTTACACTACATGAAAAAATGAATTAAATAAATAATAGTATTATAAAGACAACTTGCATAAAAGAATATGTTAGAGATATAGCTGACCAGCTAAACATCTTTCTGTACTTGCCATAAAAACAAGTTTTAGTGTGAATGTATTCAATGAACTTCATTATGTTTTGTTTCTTTTTATTAATGCATTTGAGATACATACCTATTATCTGCTAACATAAAAAATTAACTTCTAAAATATAATAGTAGAAAGTTTACAATTATCTTACTTTTTACAATTTCTTTTGAAATGTATGGCTAAAGCTTGATTTTTCCAGAAAGAATTTTTTGGGGAGAAGATTAATTTCTTGCATATAATTGAATGATTATCACTTTGCAAAGTGATAATCATCACCTTTTCTACATCAAAAACTCTCTCCTCTCTGATTTGTAATTGGCTTATCTGAAAGTCAGCTCTAAACCCCTGTCAGATGAAGAAAAAGAAACCATACTGACTTGCAAACGTGACTCTGATGAAAGTTGCTGCAATGTCTGACACTCAGTCATTTACAAGCATTTTTTTCCAACAAAAGTTTAGTCCCTGTGTCTACATTAATGTAAGTAATATTTAGGTGTTTCCAGTGTATTGCTAGATAGTGGCTATTTTCTCATGACCTATATAGATGTTATCTGGACTTCTATGCTTCAGAAAATACTAAAGGAAAAATGAGATCTATAAATATGTATGACAGAAACTAAAAATGGCAATGATATGACAACCTTTAAGCTATACATGAAAAAAAATTAAAACAATCAGAAAATGTGTAATATCAACAATAAACATCTCTGCATTTTAAGATGGCCTATCTCCAAGAAACTTAAAAACTTCAGTGTCTAAGATTTTAGTGTATCAATACTCCGCCTTGGTCCAGTGGCTCAGTTAGCTGGATCATCATCCCATATATGAAAAGACTGAGGTTCAATCCCAGATCAGACACACACTTAGGTTTTGGGTTCCACATCCAGCTGGGTGCATACCAGGAGTTAACCAAAAACAATGTTCCCTCCATTCTCTCTCTCTCCCCCACTCTCACTCTCTCCCTCTCTCTCCCCATTCCTATCACCCTAAAACCAATTTCAAAAAAGGCAATATTCTTGAGCAAGCATTTAAAAAAAATTTATTGTACTTCAAAGAGATGTCTGCTATGTACAAGTAATGTTTAATTTTGACTGAAGAATATAAAACTTGAATGATCAACACATACTCCATTGGATATCTTATTTTCCTAGAAAGATAAAATTTTCACCATATTCCAGTTAGAAGAATGTTGCTATATTCTCCTTATGTGAATACTGATGTCACATCCTTAAGTTTTAAAGAACAGTTGTAGGGCTGTCTGGACATAAACCTTTTTTTCTAACGGCAGTCTCTCTATGAGCCACTACCACTACCAGCCCAGACATACACAGTGATGCTCCAATGGTCTTCCTCACTAAAATTAAAGTTCAGCATGAAAAAGTGAATCAGACAGGGTCAGTATGTCTCTCTACAGAAAAGTTCCTTTTTAATGATAGTAGATACAGATATAAATCACAAGCTTGTGTATGTGTGTGGCCAGTGAGGCTCACAGTAAGTGAGATAGAGATTAAAACATAGAATTAAGCAGAAATTGGAAAATCAGACTGCTTACAGTACAAGTATGTCCAAAACCTAAGAGAAACTATGTTCAATCCTTTTTTATTTATTTTTATTTTTAACTATACTTTATTAATTATGCTATTACAGTTGTCCCATTTTTCTCCCCTTTATCCCCTCTGCCCTGCATCCTCCCTCCCTGCAAGCCTCCCCACCTTAGTTCATGTCCATGAGTCCTGCATATAAGTTCTTTGACTTCTCCATTTCCAATACTATTCTTAACCTCCTGCTATTTGGTACCAATTATCTATGCTTCTTACTCCCTGTACCTTTTCCCCCATTCTACTCCCTTCCCCTCTCCACTGATAACTCTCCATGTGATCTTCATTTCTGTGAATCTGTTTCTGTTCTAGCCATTTGCTAAGTTTGCTTTTGCTTTTCTTTTTAAGTTTAGTTGTTGATAGTTTTGATCTTCTTCTTTTTCTTGGATAATTCCCATTATCATTTTCTATAATAATGGCTTGATGGTGATGAACTCCTTTAACTTGACCTTATTTTGGGAAGCATTTTATCTTCCTTTCCATTCTAAATGATAGCTTTTCTGGATATAGTAATCTTGGATGTAGGTACTTGCCTTTCATGACTTGAGTATTTCCTTCCAGCTCTTTCTTTACTACAAGGTTTCTTTTAAGAAATCAGCTGATACCCTTATGGGAACTCCTTTGATGGTAACTCTCTTCTCTTGTTGTTTTTAAGATTTTTCTCCTTATCTTTAATCTTGGGTACTTTAATTATGATGTGTCTTAGCATCTTCCTCCTTGGATCCAACCTTTTTTGGACTCTCTGAGCTTAATGAACTGGCATGTCCATTCCCTTCACCACACTGGGGAAGTTTTACTTCATTATTTTTTCAAATAAGTTTTCAATTTCTTCTTCTTTCTCTTCTCCTTCTAGCACTGCTATGATTTGGATGTTGGACCAATTAAAGTTGTCCCAGAGGTTCCTAAGCCTCTCTTCATTTTTCTGAATTCTTGTTTCTTCCTTCTGTTCCAGTTGAATGTTTATTTCTTCCTTCTCTTCCAAATTGTTGATTTGAGTCCCAGTTTCCTTCCTTTCACTCTTGGTTCCCTGCATATTTTCTTAAATTTCACTTTTCATAGTCTTCAATTTTTTTCTCTATTTTGCATCTGTACTCAACCAGTTCTGTGAGCAACCTGTTTACCAGTGTTTTGAACTCTATGTGTGATAGGTTGGCTATTTCCTTGTCTCTTAGTTCTCTTTATGGAGTTTTAATCTATTTTTTCATTTGGGCCATATTTCTTTGTTTTGGCACACCTGTTATGTTGTAAGGGGTTGAGGGTAAGGTATTCATGAAGGCAAGGTAACCCACTTCACTGCATTTTGGTGATGTTCATGGGAGAGGGCTCAGAGAGAGAACAATGCCACTTGCTTGGCTCTTGGTTCCCTTTCAGTGACTTCCCCTACTATCCATAAGCAAATTGGGCCCTTGTGGTGCTGATTCTTGGGTGTGTGGGTTTGTGTACGTTCTAGGACTCCATGGGTGCCTACAATGTACTTTTCTGTGAAACTGTCTGTTTCTCCTGCTGCCACAACCCCCCCCCACACACACACATTTTTACAGCCAGAGGTTTTGAGGGTTTATTTCCCTTCACTGGAACTTTGGCTTGTATGGTCTGTCTTGCTCCACAGCTGTTCTCCCTGGTTTGTCCTCACATGAATGTGGAACCTCCTAGTCCATCAGCAGTCACCTTCCTGTGTACCCTCTCTGCCCCGGCTGTCCATCTCTGCCCCTCCTACCAATTTGGATGAATGTTTCTTTTTTTACTCATTGGTTGTCGGACTTCCATACAGTTCAACTTTTTGGCTGTTCTGGGTGTTTTTTGTTTTTAAGTTAGTTGTTGTCTGTCTTTTGGTTGTGCGAGGAAGCAAAGTGTATCTACCTATACCTCTATCTTGGTGGGAAATTCCTCAAGTTCTTTTTAGATTTCATGAATCAGTTAATTCTCCTTAAAGGCTAACTGTATTTGAGTAAAATTTCTGTCACTGACTTTAAAGATAACACAGAAACAGATTCATATTACCAATATCTTCTCTCTGCCAAGGAGAAATAGAAAATAGATTTACATTCCCATGTAAAATGTAATGGAAATTTTATAAAACAAAGAACCTCATGACATTGGATATCAATGAAAAACTGGAGGTGATAACTGT
The DNA here is from genome assembly GCA_004027475.1 of Anoura caudifer. Classification (NCBI taxonomy): domain Eukaryota; kingdom Metazoa; phylum Chordata; class Mammalia; order Chiroptera; family Phyllostomidae; genus Anoura; species Anoura caudifer. The sequence goes on from PVKU01005470.1 coordinate 65,061, forward strand.
GATTGGTTCCAGAATACTGCCTAGAGAGAGTTTCCAGGCCAAAGTGCAAGGAGAGGAAACAAGACAAAGTCAGGCAAATCCTGTGATCTGAAAGGACAGGTCAGAAGCTGAGAGCTTCGACACCTGAATTTATAGGGCAGAATGCTGGAAGCAACTCTGGAGATCTATGAAAGTTTCTCTTTGATTATTCAGGTGAGTAATGATCAAGATATGAAGAGTTTAAGGAAACTATAGGAGACCTGGGAAATAACCACTGAAAGGGATTAGAAAGAAAAATCATCAGAGCTCACACAGGGAAGGGATTAGTGCCGATTCCCACAGGCCAGAGACAAAATCCTCATCTGGGAGAGTACTCAGAAATGGAGAAAAATTAACATGCAGTTTGTATGCTATGATAAAGTCACTTAACAAAATTTAAAAAGCAAGTTCCCAAAAGATCAAATTGTTTTCAAGCAACTTAACCTCATCATAGAATAAGCCTCAAGGATATTAACAGAAATTTGACAATACCAAGCACCCAATAAGGGAAACTTCATAATGGCTGGTATTTGAAACCAATTAAACATGACATAAACAGTAATGCAAAGAAGCATAAAGAGACAAATAAGAATGAGGAGAAAATATAAATCAATTGAAAGTGATGCAAAACAAAATAAGAGAAAACATAAGTAACTAGTATGGAAAGTGAAAGAGGAGCCATAACTACTGATCCTGTGGGCACTAAAAGTATAATAATAAGGACATATTATAAACAACTGTATGCCCAGAAATTTAATAACATAGAGGTAATGCATCATTTTTTAAAAAACAGAGCTTCCAAAAGTCACACAAGGTTATATACTAAACTGCATTGGTCTCCATTGATTAGACAAATTGAGTCAGTAATGAATAATAAGCTTGTAAAACAGAAAAGAAAGTATCAGGCCCAGATGAACTCTCTGGTGAATTCAAACAAATATTGAAGGAAGAAATTACTTACTATCTCTTTCAGAAAATGGGAACTGACAGGATACTTCATAACCAATTCTATGAGCCAGGATTACCCTAATACCAAATCCAGAGAGAGACATTACAGTATAGGAAAGCTACAGACCAACATCTCACATGAATATAGATGCAAGTCTTTAACAAAATAATAGCAAATAGAATCCAGTGTATTCTATTTTTATGTTATTATAATAGAATGCAATGTATTCAATGTATTTTATAAATAATGGATAAATCACAACCAAGTGGGATATATTCTAGGTATGCAAGGTTAGTTCAACATTCAAATATCAATTTATGTAATCCATCACATCAACAGGCTATAGATGAAAAGTCACAATTATACCCATTGATGCAGAAAAATTATTTGACAAAGTCCAACACCCACTCATAATAATAATGAAAATAAATCTCTCAGCAAACTGGGAATAGAGAAGTCCCTCAATAACAGAGAACATCTATTAAACACATAGAGCTGGCATCACATTTAATGTGAGAAACTAAATGCTTTCCCAAGAAGATCAGAAACTGGCAAGTACATGTGTTTTCACAGATAACTAGAAGTCTTATATAATATAATAAGACAGTAAAAATAAATAAAAAACATATAGATTGAGAAGGAAGAAATAAAATGACTTTCATTCATAGGTGACATTAGTGTTTATGTTGAAAACACACAGAATCAACAAAAACATTAATTGAGTTAATAAGCAACTGTGGCAAGTTTGCAGGATTTGATATTAATATACAAAAGTCAATTGCCTTATTATATACCAGCAACAAAAAATGATATTTGGATAAAATCACAATATCATTAGCACCAAACAATATTGCATACTTTGTTATAAATCTAAAAAAAAGCATACACTTGTGTATGATCTGTGTAAGAATTAAAGACATTCGAAACATAGATAATCTAAGGCTTAAATTATTGAAATGTTTATTATTAATAAGATATCAGTTTTTCCCAGACTGTTATATAGATTTCACACAATACCCGTCAGAATCCCATCAAGTTATTTCATGAGTATCAACAAACTGATCCTAAAGTTTATAAGGAGAGAAAAAAGATTCATCAAAGTTAGCACATGATTGAAGAAGAACTAAGAAAGAGGATCGACTCTACCTGACTCCAAGCCACAATAAAACTACAGTAATCCAGGCACTGTGAAATTGGCAAGAAGAGAGACAATGGGTCCATGGAACAGAACGTGGAATACAGAAATAGGCACACAGATACATGTTGTCTTTTGATTATTTACAAAGGTGCAAAGCCAATTCAGTGGAGAAGGGCATGTCAATAAATTGCTCTAAAACAACTGGATATCCATATGACCCCACACCCTAGGGAAAAGTAACTCAGAAGGATTATTAAACTAAATGTAAACCTAAAAATATAAAATTTCTATGCTAAAACAGGATAAAATATTTGTGATCTTGAGTTAGTCAAAGATTTCTTAGATATGTAACCAAAGCAATGTATAAAAAGAAAAAAAAAGATGTTACATTGGAATTCTCAAAATTAGAAATCCATGCTTGTTGAAAATAAAAAGAAAAATCCCAGAATGGGAGAAAAGCATCCACAAATTAAATATCTTGTAACACACTAGTATCCAGAAAGCAAACAGCTCAGAAATGGTCAAACTATCTGAACAGATACTGCACCAAAGATATTTAAATGAAAAGTAATCACATAAAGCAATGTTCAGCACCATTAGTCATAGAGAAATGCTATTATTTCACTTATATATTAATCAAATACATATTATAGCTCACTTGTTATGTGCCAATAATTATGTTACAGAAGGTCAGATCTAAGAGAGGTAAGATGCTGCCCTACAGTTCAATGGAAGCACTAACACAAATTTAAATGACTTGATGTGATAAAAAATGGAATCTTCAAGATGCAAATAATGATGCACAGAAGCAAATGAATGGACAGAATAATAAAACTATTCATGGAGGACATGTTTTAATATGCGAGGGTGTGAAAGGCATACTAAGGAGTATCTTTATGATAAGAACAGAAAGATAGTAAAGATGTAAACATGTAGGTTTTCTATGTTTGGGGTTGGATGAGATAAGGGTCGAAAATTGTGGAGATGAATTCTCAGAAGAAAGTACAAGAGTTGAAAGATTTTGTATTGATTTTCTATGTTCTCTAATTTCTATAGTCTTAAAAAGGCTGTTTGTAAACTGTAAAGACTTTTTAATTGTGGAGACAGCATAGCCTTAGTACAGTATGTTTGATAAGCTCAGGAGAAAATCTGCTCAAGTTTTAACAGTAAAGTTTACTCTGCTCAAAAACTATAATATATTTTAAAGTTTCCCAATATTTCTTATCCTATTGCTGGCAGGAGGTAGTTTGTGCATATCCATCTACTTGTATCTATACCAAAGCCTGTCAATGCCTTTATCTTCTCTCTCTCCCACTCTTTCTGTCTCCTTATGTAACAAAAACCTTAACAGATTTAATTCAACTACATTGGTTTTTGTACTTTTATGATATGTTAAATATGGTGATTTCTACAAACGACAAAGTACACAGTTCACAAAACAGAGGTGAATTCAGGCCACTCTAAGAATTGTCCCGAAGCTTGTTCCAAGATTTCCCCCGCACTCCCATTCTCGTTTCTTTCTCATTCCTTCACATCACCCCTTCCTCCACAGATTACTGTGTGTTTCAATAAAATAAATACTTTCAATTTTAAGAGCGCCACATACTCATTAGAGGGAGTTTGAACAATGCAGACAAGTTTATGGGAGAAATAATCACATTAATTTTTTATTTAGAGATAAACACCATTGTATTTGAGTGTTTTCTCATTTAGTTTATTAAAATCTAAGTTTTATTTGTTTGGGGATTTATTCTGTACAGTTTTAAATATTTTATATTCCATGTTTTCTATGTGTTTTTCCATTAAAATTAAAATTGTACATAAAAGAGCTATTTTTAAAATTATTATGGCCTTGCTAAATACATGTTTGATTTTTAAATAACCCTGTGAATTAGGTGTTACTGACTTCATATTAGAAAAATTGAATGAGAGTTTAGTATCTTTTACGGTACACTTTCAAAACCAGGTCTTTCATGATTGTTATATTAACATTTCAAAATGCAATCATACGTTCTAAATATTTTTATATTATTACATAATTTAATTTTATATATAAATATAAATAGAACCGCTATAATGTTTGAAGATAAACTGGTATTCCAGAGTCACATGACAAAGGATAACACTTAAACCTCTAAGTAGTAAAATCTTATATGTTCTTATACATTTTTTCATACACAAAAAATCATGCTTTAAAGGAATATATTTTCCTAGCCAAATAATATTACATAGATATGAATGCATTAAATAAAGAAAATGGAACTTCAAATTGAAAGAAATATAGGCTTATACACAAAGAAAAATATTGCTTCAACACAAATATTTTATCATGGTCTTTGTCATGATCTCATAAGCAGAATCATAAAGATGTTTGACAATTTTTATTATTGGAGTCTCCATAGTGAATTGGCTGATTCTCTCACCAACTATAATTTATCATTCTTTAAATAGTTTTCATTTGGTTTCAATTTGGATAATCTGCTCAAATACAATGATAAGGAATATGGAAATAATGTAATAAAGAACATAACATGCATTAAAATCTCAATATTATACTGAATTCTACTATAGTATATTTTTATTTTATATTGAATACTGTATCAATATTTTAAATTTTATATCAATAATTTCTCACATATTTTAATAATATTTTAATAGGAGTAATTGCAAGTCTATATATTAGAATATGAAAATATATATTCTGTGAATTTGTACAACATATTTTTATAAATTCTAATTAATTGGGTTGGACTAAAAATGCAAGTAATGTTAACAAATAGTTGCTCCTTCAGATCTTTTCATATCTGCATTAAAATAGCTATGAACTGATGAAAAATAATGACCTATGATGTCATCGGCAAAAAAATTACTAAAGTTTTGACAATAGTTGACTCTTAGCCATGAATATGTAAAATCAGATTATACATATGTTGAATTTCATCCCAACAAAACTTTAGACAAAGGTGTATTCTTTTGCATTGTTCTTGGTGCTTGAATATGATTTAAATCAGTTTTAATCTAGCTTTAAAACTATAGCATACAGTTTTTATATTATATGCTATAATTTAGATACAGATATGTATATTTATTGCAATGCACACGTACATGCATAATTATATGTCTAAGTGTTTTCATATATTGGAGTTTTATTATTGTTTGAAATTTTATGTAATATGTATATATAACCTTGGCAAGGTCTCTTTTCTAATTTTGACTAAAATTTACTTTCTAATATTGTCATATAGTTTTCAGGCCTTAGTTGTACCAATAATTTCTAGTTAAAATGCTTGTAAGTGAAAATGAATCTAATACAATGCATAAGATTCATCAACTTAGTTTTACTATAGATAGGAAAAGATATAAATAGCAGAAAGTGAGAACTTCCTCTTGTATGATGAATTTCTCATACAAGAGAAATATGAGAACTACAAGATGTTTGCGTGTATGCTAGTAGCAAGTAATCAGACTATGTTGAACTTATCAGATGTAGCGGTATAATAAATGTTGCATTCATCACTATATATATGTGTGTGTATATATATATGTTTCACAAACACTTTATCAAGAGTACTGAATTTTATCAAATATATATATTTATTTGGCTCTATTGAAATGGACACATATAATTTACTTTGACCACCAAATAATATATGAAAAATACATATGGATTCTAAGTATTTAACAATTATTGAATTATGGCTGCAAATTCTACTTGACTATAGTGTACTATTATTTCTTATAATGGAGCAATGTTTTAAATAATATTTCATACAGAATTTTATCATTGATATAAAATATTGAACTATAATTTTGCATTCATATATTCTAATTTGTTCTAGTTTTGAATTAGTGGTCACAGATTTTTCAAATAGCTTTTCTTACATTTCTCATTAAAAACTTACTTTAATTTTTTATCTGTGTGGTCCCCTTTGGTTCCATGCTTTAATTGCTATACTTAGTTCTCTTCTAGATATTCAAGATTTTCTGTATATTGTAGGGGACCACTCTGCATGGCGTGGACCCAGATCCCACTCAGAGATGCACAGGACCCATGGCCACGGATAGGTTCTCCCATGGGGAATCAGGCCTGTAATGTACCTAGGCCACTTTGAGTCTTGCTTTTGCTAAACCTCCCTCACCCTGAATTGAGACAGCAAGTTCTTACTGTAACTTCCTAAAATCCATGCTAAAATTCCCCACTATGGAGTGTAACCGGTTCAGCCATGTTTCCCTTTTCATTTGCTAATATCTTTCTTCTGTGATATCATTAGCGGCATTGGCTCCTTTGTTTTCTGTAAAAGGTAACCACTTAAAATGAACCTGGGCATAGTAAATGAGGACCATCATGTAAAGGGCTCAGAAAAGAAATAAAGGCTTGTCATGGCAGAGGCCGCATTTTTTCTCCCCTTGAGAGAAAAATCATGCCATCCCTTTTCCTCCACAGGACTCAGTAGTTCATGTGAATTTCTTGTATCTCATCCACAATGATGCAGACCCCACGAGCCAGGATCTGCATCAGTATATATTTGCTAACTCTTGATTACTTGCTTTGCCCAAACACTCTAAAGCCATTTGCATTGTGAAATGTGAAGTATATCAGGCTGCATGTGTGAAAGAGCATATTATGTAAAACTCACACAACATACATCAATAATAACTTAATGATATATCAAAATTCTTGTAAGTATAAATGAAAAAAATTAAACTGCATAAAGAGTGACAAATTTGGTTTAATTTCTGGGGGATTTTATGTGTATATATGTATTTGAGGAAAAAATAATCAACCAAAAATAGACATTATCTCTGGACATGCCAATGATATTGATATTGTTTATATTATAGTCTACCATGTGTTGATTTCATTGTATGAAGACATTTCTAAGTACACAATACTTTTTTAATATTACAATTACTTATTTAAAGTAAAACATCATTTTTGTTATTTCAAATAATACTTGATAGTAAATATGACTTTTTTTTAAAGTCATTGGGCCAGTGGCAATGGCTTTAAGAGTAACTATTTAGCCCAGATATTGGTATCAGTCCTTTTTCTAAGTACTTTTTGTGAAATTTGTCATTTAATCCACACAACAAATTGTGAAAGAGGCATTTTCAAATTACAGTTTATTAGGAATAAGTTTGATTCAGTTGATGGAATGTCAAACAGTACTGAGATTTTATTCTGTGTTCCATGTGACACTAACACCCATGCTTTACACCATACATCTCACTATCCTTTGTTCTTTTTATATAAAAATAAAATATTTTTCTCCATTTAATATGAATAAAATACGGTGCTAAGTAGCAGATAATAGAATGTTATCTCTGTGCTTCCACCATTGATGATATAAAATTTTGCTATTAATTATCTTCTATTATTATTATTATTACTACTATCACTACATTCAATAGATTTTAGAGAGTCTAAGGAGAATTAATAAGTAAAACTAATTGGTTACTGATATGCCATTATCCCAACAGCCTAGACCACAAGTTTGACTTCTCTTGCAAAGGCAAATGCTTTTGGAATATGGAATGACATGTGTCAAAAGGTTATCGTGACTATTCAAAGCCTCAACTGCAGCCTTTAAAATATTATCTGGATTTTATGATTGCTCTTTTGTTATCTTTCCTGTTTCTTTCATAGTTTTTCACTAGATCAGCCCCAGAGGTGAACCACACTGATTAAAAATTAAGACACTTCATTTTCATAATAGAGACTCATTTCAGATCCAAAACTGAAAGAGTTTGAATGAATAGAAATATTCTCAGTGAAAAGAATTCCACCAAAGAAGAATGCTGTACAAATCTTAGCTGACAGCTAAACCACAAACAAAGAAATCTCTATGTGGCTCATATTCTGACCATGCTATGTGTGCTTTGATATTTAATTATCTTTATGCAGAAATACTGTTTTCAGATTTCTTCATGCCCTGAAGACCTTGGCTTGTACGTTCTCTTACTTACAAATGAGACAAAACTGTCTCCCGTTGCGTCTTAAATGATTGGGAGTGCTTCCTGATATGTATGGCAAGTAAGAGAATGAACAAAAATCTGTACAAATCTTAGTTTTACTCAGCTATAGATCCTAAAGGATTGAAGCCAGAGCCAGATTCAGATCTTTCTCATTTATGAACAATAAAAATTAAATTTCCATGATTTGTAGGAAGTCTATCTTCCTTAATTCAAGTAAGAATGTTTTGAATATTGAGAAATTATGTGACTTCAGGTGAAGCTGTAGCTTTCCTCTCTCCAACATCGCATGCTGAACTGTTTATCACAATCTTGAACATTTTTAGTAGTCTTCATGACTTGGAAGGTAAATTCAGTGATGTTATTTTGGACCCTGGCTGGTGTGGCTCAGTGAACAGAGTGCCAGCCTGCAAACCAAAGGGTCACTAGTTCGATTCTCAGTCAGAGCACATGACTGGGTTGCAGACCAGTCTCCACTAGGGAGCTCGTGAGAGGCAATGACACATTGATGTTTCTCTCCCTCTATCTGTCCCTCCCCCTCTCTAAAAATAAATAAATATAATCTTTTTAAAAAATGGTGTTATTTTGGGAAGGTTGAATAGTGTCATGATAACAAGTAGTTTCCAGTGCAAATTGCCTGAGGTAACAACATTGGTGTTACTGTATGACCTTGACAATTAACATGTATTTTGAAAGGATAATGTCCTCACATGTAAAATTAAAGTTGTTTTAACATTTAATTATAGGATTTTTGTGAAGATTTACTTACTTACTACATGGTAAGATGGTTAGTAATATGTCTGACGCATAGTAAATGCTTAATATAGGTGTGGTGATTTTAAAATATGCATTAAGTCAGACAGAAAAAGTTAAGGAACATATGATTTCACTCATTTGTGAGATATAAAACTGAAAGCAACAACTAAACAAACAATAATAACAAACAGAAACTCATAGACACAGACAACAGTATGGTGGTTACCAGAGGGAAGGGGTGGGGATGGGTAGTAAAGGGTAAAGGTGGTCAAATATATGGTGATGGAAGATGATGTGACTTTAGGTGGGGGACACACAATACAATATAAAGATCATGTATCACAGAAATGTACACTTAATACCTATGTAATCTTATTAACCAACGTCACCCCAATAAATGTAATAAAAACAAAAAATATATTCAAATTATTTGATGACTTTTTAACAGATGAGAGGAGCCTAATCCCCCAACCTTTGAGTGTGGCCAGATTCATGACTTGTTTCTAGTGAATAGGTGTAGGGGGCTGGTTTGTTTTAATCTGGCAAATGTGACTCAGCTCTGTATGGAAAACCTACAGAAGCAAAGTGGTGGGCAGGAGCCAGATCATCAAACCAAGTTTTCCCGTGGGAATCAGGCCTAGAAAATGTATACAGTCTGTTATGGCTTGCTCTTGCTAAAACTCCATCACCCTGGTCTGAGACAACAAATGGTATTGTCTGTCTTCAAGGTAATTTCCAAAGCTTGGGTAAATTTTCCCAAGGACAGAGCTAATTAGCTTGCTGCCATTCCCCTTTGCATGTTATTTTCATTCCCTTGATTGTACCTAAACTGTAGACAATAATATTCTATGTAATAGATGATAAATCCTTCTGATGTAAGACCCAAGAAAAAAAAATAAAAGCCTGTCTAGGCAAGGGTCGTGGCGCTCTCCTCTTGAGAGAGTGGCCGAGGCACTCATAGGTGCTCTCCCCTTGAGAGAGTAGCTGTGCCGTTCCCTTTTTCTCCACAGGACTGCTGTCACCTGTGCATTTGGTCGCGTCTTCAGTCACAAAGGGCAGACCCTGTTGGCTGGATTCCACCACAAATAGGGTTGTAGAAATTACGAATTCTGGCTTCTTATTCCAGGTGATAGGAGAGATTATAGTTTTCATCCTTGTCTGTTTTTGATCACTTGTTCTCTGGAAAGCCAGCTGCTGTCTTATGTGGATACTTAGCCAGCGATATAGAAAGATCCAAATGTCAAAGCACTAAAACTTCTTGTCAGCACTCAATAAAGATAAGGAACTGAGGCACCCTGCCCATGTCTAATGGGAGTGAGCCTTACCTACATGGAGCCAAACTGTTCATGAACTTCTGATCAACAAAAAAAAAGTGAGATAATTAAAGTTTACTGTTTTAAATAACTAAATTTTGGGAGTCATCTATTATGCAGCAATAAATAATTCAATGTCTTAGCCATTACTGGTACTATATTCCATCTAACATTTCTCAAGTAGCCTAAGAACACCTTACTTCTCTTTTTTTTGGTAATGGTTCCATGCGTATTTGCACAAAGATAACCCAGATGACTTAAATGGTAAATTCTATCAAACTTTACAAAAACATTGACATCAGTTCTTTACAAATTATTTAATAACACAGAAGAGGTGAAAATAATCTCTAACTGTTTGTTTAGGAGTATAATTACCCTAAGACCAAAGCAAGACATCACAAAAATAAAACAAAAGTGCAGACCAATATCTTTATTGCACAGGTTAGAAATATTTTTTTAAGTAGAAAACCAAAGCCAGCAATTAAAAAAAAAAAGGAGTTTATAAAACCATACCAAGTGGGATTTATCTCAGGAATAATCATTGGCTTAATGTACCACCAAAAATCAATTCAGTATACCATATAAATAGAACAAAGCAAAAACAAACAAATAGGCAAACGTGGCCATCTGAAAAAAATAAAGAAAGAGAATTAAGGAAAATAGCACCCTTTCAAGATAAACACACTAAAAGATTATGAATAGAAATGGGTTTTCTCAACCTGAGTAGGAGCATCTACAAAACAAAAACAAAGCACAACTAACATAATACTTAATGGTGAAAAGTTTTCCCCAGAGGATCAGGAAAACTACAAAGATACAGGCGTTCTTGACATTTCTGTTCAATGTCGTATTGGAAATTGTAGCAGAAGAATAAGAGAAAATCAAGTAGCAAAGAAGAAACATCAGAAAAAAGGAAAAATTTTTAATTATCTATTTCCATTGAGGCTATTATTTTTTATATAGAAAATACAAAGAAATTCACTAAAATAATTGATAAAATCGAGTGAAGTTCGGCAGGGCTACAAGATATAAGATTATATGCAAAAATAAGTGATATTTATAAATACTCACACATAATTACTTGAAAATAAAGTTAAAAATTTTCATTCAAATATTTGCAAATGATAACTCAGTCAAGGGTTTGATCTCCAAAATATATAAAGAACTCACACGACTCCACTCCAGGAAGGCAAAAAATTCTATTAAAAAATGAACAAAGGACCTGAACAAACATTTCTCCAAGGAGGACATACAGAGGGCCCAGAAACATATGAAAGGATGTTCAGTATCACCAGCCATCACAGAGATGCAAACTAAAACCAGAATAAGATATCACTTCATACCGGTGAGAATGGCCATCATAACCAAATGAACAAACAACAAGTGCTGGCCAGGTTGTGGAGAAAAGGGAAACCTAGTCCACTGTTGGAGGGAATGCAGATTGGTGCTGCCACTGTGGAAAACAAGGGAATTTTCTCAGAAAATTAAAATGAAACTCTCCTTTGACCCAGCAATTCCACTGCTGGGATTATATCCTAAAAACCTTAAAATACCAATCTAAAAGAACCTATGCACCCTAATGTTCACAGAAGTACAATTTACAATAGCCAAGTACTGGGAGCACCTTAAGTGCCTATCAGTAAATGAATGGATCAAAAAACTATGCTGCATTTACATAATGGAATTCTATGCAGCAGAAAGAAAGAAGGAGCTCCTACCCTTTGCAACAGCATGGATGAATCTGGAAAGCATTATGCTAAGTGAAATAAGCCGGGTGGTGAAAGAGAAATACCATATGATCTCACCTGTAAGTGGAACCTAATCAATAAAACAATCAATCAAGCAAAATATAACCAGAGACAATAAAATTAAGAACAAACTGACAGTAACCAGTGGGGAGGTGGGAGGAAATAATGGGAGTAAAAGGGGGAAGGATTTTCAGGAACATGTATAAAGGACACATGGTCAAAGCCAAAGCAGGGAAGAATCAAGAATGGGAGGTGGGGATGGCTTGAGTGGAGGGGGGAGTTAGGGGAAAAATGCAGACAACTGTGCTTGAACAGAAATAAAAAAATGTGAAAAATGAAAACAATGAATAAAGTTTTTGAAGTATTAAAATAAAAAGTTCACCTAAAAAAATCTTTAATTGAATTAATTAAAAAAAATAAATTAGACTTCCGACCAAGATGGAGTCATAGGTTGTTGTGCTGTGCCTCCTCTCACAACCAAGATTAAGGACAACAAAAATATAGAACAACAACAACAAAAAAAAACAACCAGGACAGAGAGAAAATTGAATTGTACAGGAGTCTGACAACAATTCACCCAGACCAGTAAGAGGGGCAGAGTCAGCGGCTGGTAGAGTAGGGTTGAGGTGAGGTGGGATAAGATGGTGGCTGGTGGTCCTGGGTGCACAGTCACCCAGGTGCACAGGCAGCAGTTGCCGAATGTGAGGAGGCCAGGCAAGGCACACAAGGCAGCTGACTGCAGATACACATTCGTGCACAGATAAACCAGACAAAAACAGGCAGCAAGACAGACTGGGCAATGCAGCACCCTAGCTCCAGGAAGTGAAGCCTAAAAGCACCCATTGAAAACACTTGTAGGGGCTGAAGTGCCGGGAGGGAGTCCCAGCCTCACAGGAGAGTTCGCTGGGGAGACCCACAGGGTCCTGGAGCATGCACAGGCCCACCCACATAGAAATCAGCACCAGAAGGGCCAAATTTGCTAGGGGAAAGAAGCTGAAGGGACTGGAATCCACAAGAGATTGTGGAGCAAGCATCATCATTCCCTCTCAGATCCCGCCCCCACATCCAGCATCACAACCCAGTGACTGGGCTGCCCTGGTCTGGTGAATGCCTAAGTCTCCACCTCTCACTATGTAACAGCTCACTAAGTAACCAGACCAAAAAAAAAAAAAAAAAAAAAAAAAAAAAAAAAAAAAAAAAAAAAAAAAAAAAAAAAAAAAAAAAAAAAAACAAGGATGGCTCAAACAGGAGAACAGACCAGGGCCTCCGGAGCTAATTCATCTGAGCAACCAGGAGGTGGTCAACCTATCAGATGCAAAGCTCAAAGCACTGGTAGCCAACCTATCAGAAGCACAGTTCAAAGCCCTGGTGATTAGGAAGCTCACAGAATTGGTTGAATTTGGTCACAAATTAGATGAACAAATGGAGGCTACAATAAGTGAAATGAAGAAAAACACACAGGGAACCAATAGTAATGGGAGGAAAACTGGGACTCAAATCAATGGAGTGGACCAGAAGGAAGAAAGGAATAACCAAACAGAAAAGAATGAAGAAACATTCAAAAGATGAGGAGAGACTTAGGAACCTCCAGGACATCTTTACATGTCCCAACATCCAAATTATACAGGTATCAGAAGGGGAAGAGGAAGAGCAACAAGTGGAAAACTTATCTGAACAAATAATAAAGGAGAACTTCCCCAATCTGGCAAAGGAAATAGACTTCCAGGAGGTCCAGGAAGCTCAGAGAGTCCCAAAGAAGGTGGATCCAAGGAGGAACACAACAAGACACATCATACTTACATTAGACAAGATTAAAATGAAGGAGAGAATTCTAGAAGCAGCAAGAGATAAGGGCCCAGTCACCTAGAAAAGAGTTCCCATCAGACTGTCAGCTAATTTCTCAAAAGAGACATTAAAGGCAAGAAGGGGCTGGAAAGAAACATTCCAAGTCATGAAAGTCAAGGACCTACATCCAAGAATGCTCTATCCAGCAAAGCTGTCATTTAGAATGGAAGGGAAGATCAAGTGCTTCTCAGATAAGGTCAAGTTCAAGGAGTTCATCATCACCAAGCCCTTATTCTATGAAATGTTAAAGGGACTTATCTAAGAAAAAGAAGATAAAAAATAAGATAGTTAAAAGACAGCAAACTCACAGATATTAACAACCACACCTAAAACAATAGCAAACTAAGCAAACAGCTAGACCAGGAGTAGGAACACAGAAATGGAGCTCACATGGAGGGTTTGCAACAGGGGAGTGGGAGGAGGAGAGAGGGGGAAAAGTTACAGAAAATAAGTAGCATAGACACTGGATAGAAAATAGACAGGGGGAGGGCAAGAATAATGTGGGAAAGGTAGAAGATAAAGAACTTATGAAACATGGACATGAACTAAAGGGGGGATATTGGTAGGAGGGAATGTGCAGGGTGGAGGGGAATGATGGGGGAGAAATGGGACAATGTAATAGTATAATCAATAAAATATTTAAAAAATGAATTTAAAAAATAGTTTGGCTGTTCCACAAAATGTTATGCATAGAGTTACCTTATGACTCACCAATAACCCCCCTAGGTATCTTACACAAGAGAAATGAACAAATGTCTATAGAAGTACCATTCATAATAAACAAAAATGTAAACAACAAAAATGACTATTTAGATAAAGAGAACATGGATTTCCTTATAAGGGAATATTTGATGAGAAAAATGATTGACAGACTGATATATGTTACAGCATGGATCAACCTTGAAAGGATAATGCTAAGTGAAAGAAGATATTCACAAAAGGATGTATAATGCATGATTTAATTTATATTAATTGTACAGAATTAGCAAATACAGAGAAACAGAAAATAGATTAGTCATTACCTGGGACTGGAGAAAAGGAAACAGGTAGTGAATGCTAATGAATATGGTATTTCTTTTGGGAATGATGATGATGTTCTATAATTAGACAGAAGTGATGGCTTTGTAAATATTTAAATATACTGAAACTCACTGAGATTTGCCTTTTAAATGTTTGAATATTATGGCATGTGAATTATGTATTAATAAAGCTGTAATTTCAAGAAAAAGGGAGCTTATAATGTAAAGCCCTAAAAGATGGATTTATTATATGTGTATGAGACATATATATTATATATACATATAATTCCTCTACCAAATAATATGTATTATATATGATATGTATATACATGTACGATGCCTGTGCAGAAAAAGCCCAGCCATTGTTAATATAATGAGAACAGTTTGCACAACATTGATGTAACCTGGAAGCCAGGAGAGTGGAATGTGCATGTATGAACAATAACGACTTCACTATACTAGTCAGTGGGGGCAGTGGATGCAATTGAGTAAGTGCACTGTGTGGCCATTGCATTCAAAATGACTGATTGGGTACAACAACAAACCTTCAAATCTGCATTAAATTTTGCATTAAGTTTGAACATTCCTCCACAGAAACTACTCAGATGATTCAAAAGGCCACAGCTATGGGCAACTGGTGATTGGCAGCTTTGTCACAACAATGCAGCTGCTTATGCATCATGTCTCACGTAGAAGTTTTTGGTGAAACAGCCAATCACCCAGGTGACTCAGCCCAGCCTACAGCACAGATTTGGCACCCTGAGATTTCTGGCTTTTCCTAAAACTAAAATCACCTTTGAAAGGGAAGAGATTTTAGACTCTCGATGAGATTCAGGAAAATACAACAGGACAGCTGATGGTGACTGGGAGAACTGTATGAGGTCCCAAGGTACCCACTTTTCAGGGGATTGAGGCATCACTGTCCTATGTACAATACTTCCTGTATCTTGTATCTTCTTCAATAAATGCCTCTGTTTTTCATATTATATGTCTGGATACTTTCTGGACAGTCCTCTATATCATAATTCCTGTACTAAATAAAAATCACTATTCCTGTAGTAAAACTTTTCACTAATTGAAAGACAAGTATTAGAACTATTCATACAGTTGCTATGAGACAGCTCTGAATAGGCTATATGAGCACAACATGTCAACAAATGAAAGTAGTAGTAAAACAGAAGAGATGTTTTATAGACTGGGTCTTGGAGTATAAGCTGTCATTAGCTAATGAAGAAAGGAAGCGCTGGTAGAGCATCATGATAAGGAAATGAGAAATGAACACTATGGCTAAGAGGGTCATAAAGAAGGTAGAATTTTATCCTGAGAGTTAAGAAAATTCAATGAAGAATTTGGATGAGATGGGTATTCTGCCAAATGCTCATTTAAAAAAAGAAATAGATCCCTTCAAGTGTGATAACTGGTAAAAACAAAAGCAAGAAAGCAAACAACAAAACTATAGGACTTAGCATTAGGAAGACCTAGACACCTACTGCTTTGAAATCCTGTTTTTAACTATTCCTTCTCCCAATAACTTTTGGTTAATTAATGTCAACTTTCCTAAATCTGGATTGTTATCCCTATTTTCCCCAACTCCAGACAAAAATGTAGAATAGATAATTCAAACAAATAACTGAAAATGCATTTAGTAAATGATGTTATTATTTAGAATCCACTAGAATATATTTTAGAAATCTCTGATTTTATACTTTGCATTAGCCCCTTTTTAACATAATGTTTCTATATGGGTCAGTATAACAGCTCTATCTCACTAAACAGAAATTTTTTCATTGATTAAAATGACATTTAGTTAAATGTTCTTTTCTTTACCATAATTTTCTATGACAATATCTGACATAATTTCTGTAGTTAAAGGAAAATTTAACAAGAGAATATATACACAGTTGATAAAGATGAAAATAAATGATTATAACATCTAAGTGCATCTAAAATGAAATTTATTTCTGTTCCTTAATTCTTATCCTACTTCTTTTTGGTCACTTATTCAGATAATGCATTTCAGTTTTTATGGTGACATGGTATCATTTATGAAATTATTAAATTACATAGTTAAAATGAAAATGAATAGAGGCTACTTTAAATTTCTTGAGGATAATCATAGTGTAAATTTTCAAAATGATTTCAATTATTTACTTATACTGTAATTTGCTTATGATATAATCATATGCCTCAAAACTAATTCTTTTCAAGAAAGATTACAGTTGGCATTCAATATTATTTTATAACAGTTTCAGATGTGCAGTGTACTGGTTAGACATTTACAGGGGAAGGCAAATGTAGTTAACATTGTGATAGCTTTACACAGTGACAGATGGTTATTAGACAGATTACTGAACACACCATAAGGTATATAAATTTTGAATCACTATATTGTACAACAAAAAAGTAACATAATATTATAAACCAATAAGAAAGAGAGTGAAAGAAGGAGAAAGAGAGAAGAAGAAGAAGAAGAAGAAGAAGAAGAAGAAGAAGAAGAAGAAGAAGAAGAAGAAGAAGAAAGGGAGGGAGGAAGGAGAAAGAAATAAAGAGAAAGAAAGAAAGAGGAACAGAAAGATGGAGGGAAAGAGAAAGGAAGGGAGGAAGAAAACTGTAAAAGAAATCATTCTTAAAGCCAACAGGCAGTTGATAGAAAAAAAATTCTGGATAAATATATCTGAAAGTGATTTGTATGCAGAATATATAAGGAAAACTAGAAGTCAATAAAAGGCCAAAAATACTATCTAAAGTAGGCAAAATTTTATAAACACTTTACAAATGAAAACATATAAATGATTAATACACATATGAAAAGATATTCAACATCACTAATCATGAGGAAAGGAAAGATTAAAATTACAATGAGATTACAGAACACCCTCAACAGAATGACAAAAATTAAGAATTTAAAATATGATATATTAATGAGAAAAATAGTGCTACTTGAAACCTCATACATTGCTGATGAGATTATTAATTTGTTGATCAATTTTGAAAACATTCTTAGCATCATCTGCTAAAACTAAACATATCTTCTCTGACTCAGATACTACTACTCTTATGAAAATTAGTGTAAAAATCCAGCAATAAATATTTACACAAATATTTACAGCATGTTTATTCATAACAGATAAAGGTTGGAAAGAATCCATATAGTCAAAAAAGGACAAATTTTATTTATAATGGCATTCTATTACACAGCAATAAATAACAGAATAGTCTACTGATAATGTTATTGTATGGCTTAATCCCCAAAGTATCATGTTGAACAAAAGATGGAAAACAGAAAAGAATGCATGGAGTATTGATAATTTTATTTGAATTTCAGCAAAATACAACAAAATAATATATGATGACAAAAGTGATTGTTGTACTTATAGTAATTTACTGATAGAATGAAAGAATGTTCTGTGGTAGTTTAATTTTTATTTCTTATTTTTAAAATAAAAAATAATAATGCAAAACATAATGTATTACTTAAGTATATTGGAAAACATTGGAAAATCTATTATCATTGAAATGTAAAAGCAGATAAAATATATGATTATTTAAATTAGTGTTAAACTTTAAGCTATACTAGGAAAAAAGTCTCTTTTTACAAGAGCAACAATAACCCTAAATTACCTAGAATAAATTTAAAAAATAATAATAATGTCTCTGCACTTTCTGGAAAAAAACTACAGAGCAATATCAAAAAGCATAAAGAAAGCTAATGAATAAGTAGATGTTATATATTCATGGATGGGAGGATACAGTATCTAAAATATAATAATTATTTTAAAAATTAATCTAGAGTTTTCATGAAACCCAAAAAGGATGGAGAGAATCCCTTTTTAGTTTTCAAGTTTATAATAAAACTTTAGGAATAAACATTGTTCAATACTGCACTTACACTAAGACAAATGAACATAAAAATACATAAACAGATACAATAATATATAATAATTTGTTATATGACAAAATCTTTGCCAATAAAGGGATGGCAAATAGACTGCTGAATACCAAAGAAGGAAAAACAAACACAATATTTAAGAGACATCACAACAAAATAGTATAACATTAAAATTACTAACTTACCCTTTTAAAACATAACATAGACACAAATATAAATAATAATAATAATAATACCACAATGCAAATGACTGATAAAGGTCAAGTATCCAACATATGTATTTAAAAAAGAAAACTCCTACAAAATATTGAGGAATCAGCACAAGAAATGAATAACAATTACAGTGGAGAAAGCCTAAGTGACCAATAAATTTAAGAAAATATGTTCCTTTTTAGTAGTCATATGTGAAACCACCTTAAAAGTGCATTAAAATAATATTCCCCACATGAGATCAACTACTGTTAAATATCCTTAGAATCTACAAATAGATAATAGTGTGGAGAGAAAAAAAAATTTTATTCACTTGGCTACAATGTTGCTAACTTAACAAAATCGGAGATGATCTGTTTCAAGTGGAAGAAGCCATGGAAATTTATCCAGAGGTTGTGCCATTTGTGATGGGCCTAGATAGTGGAGATTGAAGTGTTTAGGGAACACCCTTGCTGAGTAGCTCAACTGGCTACAGCTTAGTCCTGATATGCCAAGGTTGTGGGTTTGATGCCCAGCCAAGGCACATACAAAAACCACCAATGAATGCATCAATAAATGGAACAATGAATCGATGTCTCTGTCTCCCTCTTTCTCTCTCTTCCTTCCCTGTCTCTTAGGGAATACCAGGAGAATGCTTTACAGAGAGATAAAAAGCCAGAGAAATATTACAGGAACAATTGTTCGTCAACCAGGTAGCCTGTGTGTGGACCCTTTGTACTATGTAGAGACTCTCAAGTGAAGAAAGGCATTTATTAAAATTATTTTTATAAACTTGGTTATGTGACTTCCCCTCATTACAAAACAAGGTGAAACAATGGTATCTGAGATCCTTTCTAGGGGCATCATTTGCTATAGACCACTGTCGATGAAGAAGAGTTTTACCTTAGGGAGTGGAGAATATAGCAATACTCATTAACAAACTAGGTCCTTCAGATGGGAGTTGAAGGAACATTCTAGGAAGCAGCAGGCTGAAAGGGTTTTTGATCTGTGTGTATCTGACCTTCATGGGCCCTGAGAAAATGACTCCTGACTACACTGCAGACATACAGTGCTGAGGTGACATGATATCCAAAGGTCATGAATCTCCAATGGACTTTGACTTGAGATGTTTGTCTTTCATCTGTTTTTACATATTAGATTTCAATGTGTCACTTTGTTTTAATATAGGACTGCAACACAAACAACTTTGATAATCGCCTGTTCATATTTCTATAAAGCCAAAAAGAAGATACTTTGGCTCAAGGTCTCCAAGCCAGATGATTGAATGGCTGGAAGTAGAGAGATCATTGCCTGATTTTCAGCCCATTTATTGTAGGAAAAAAAGTGTGGTGAGCTGTAGAATGGAATGAGTCAATGTGCTTTTCTTGTGTCTCTCTGCTCCATATGTATTTGATCCTGAAAATGCAGATGCAGGTGGAAGGTATTGTACAAGAACCATACCTGGTTAAGGCTGCAGATGGATCTTGTGTATCACCTGTGATTAATGTCAGTTAAAGTGAAAGTTTTGAAAAACATTGAGCACAAATGTATCCAGGCAAAATGGTTTCTAGTATTTTTACTTCACAGATTTCAACCTATGACATAGAGCTATCAGGCTTATGGCTGATATTCTCTTGTCACCATCCCCTCTTTACTTGGTCAGATCACTGTACTTGTGGAGCTCAAATGTGTCATTCAATTTGAGCATTCTTTTCTCCATAAGTTATCTCTGCTGCCAGGAATTGTTTTACTAGGCTGACTTCCCCCATTAAACTAACCCTATCCATTCATTTTTAAATTGAACTTACTGGGATGACATTGATTAATAAATTATATATGTTTCAAGTGTACAATTCTATAAGACTTCATATGTATATTGCATTGTGTGTTTAAATCCTAGAATCAAATATCCTTCAGTCACCATATGTTTGACCCCAATTACTTTTTAGTACCTCCCTTTCCCCTCTGGTAACCACCATACTTTGTCTGTATCTATGAGTTTTTGTTTGTTTGTTTTGTTTGTCTTATTTGTTCATTTGCTGCCTTCAGTTTTATAACTCACATGAGTAAAATCATATGTTCCTTGACTTTTTCCATCTGTCTTATTTTGCTTAGCATGATATTCTCAAGGTCCATCCATGTTGTGGCAAATGGCAGTATTTCATCTTTTCTTATGGCTGAGTGGTATTCCATTGTATATTTGTACCACATCTTTGTTCATCATTTATCAAAGGACCCTTCAGTCATTTCCATATCTTGGCTACCATGAATACTGCTGCAGTAAATATAGGGGCACCTATATCTTTACAAATAAATGTGTTCAAAATTTTTGTGTAGATACTCAAAAGAGAGTTTGCTGGATCATATGGTAACTATTCTTAATTTTTAGAGTAACTTACATACTGTTTTCTATAGTTGCTGTACCAGTTTATATTTCTACCCACAGTGAATGAATGTTCCTTCTTCTCCACAGCCTCTCCAACACTTATTATTCATCTTGTTAATAAAAGCCATTCTAACAGGAGTGAGGTAATATCTCATTGTGGTTTTGATTTACGTTTCCCTAACAGCTCATGAAGTTGAACATCTTTTCATGTGTCTGTTGGTCATTTGTATGTCTTTTGGGAGAAGTGGCTGTTCAGGTCCTCTGCCCAATTTTAATTGGCTTGTTTTATTGCTGTTGAGTGGTATTTCTTTCTTTCTATATTTTGAATATTAAACCCTTATAGAAATATCTTCTCCCATTCAGGTGGTTGTCTTTTTGTTTTGTTGATGGTTTCTTTTGCTATGCAGGACATTTTAGTTTCATACAGTCCCATTCATGTATTCCCCTCCTATACATTAATTAAGATAAAGGTTAAGGGTTTCTTTTTAGAAAACTCTACCCAGTCTTACTCTGACATTCATTTATTTATCTTAATGTAAAAAAAATATGACCATTTTCATGTCTTTTACTAGGCAGAATTACGGGAAATTCCTAGCACCATATGGTATTTTATGTGCATGTAGCAACTTTTTTAATGAATATATAGAAAGAAGGTAAAGATAGTGTGGATGATGAAATGGATGATCAATAAAGAAAGTTGCTATTTATGTAATAAGAAAATTAAACAGGGTATTGACTAAGTTTAAAAGATAATGTAAAATCAGTTTCAGTTTTGTTATGAAAAATAATCAAGTAACAGAGCCTTAAAAACATGCATTCATGTCAGAAAAGTGTGCTATTATATGAAATAAACACACTATAGAAACATAAGAAAATTACATAAATACGAATTCATCTCATCTATATATAAAAATTATGACAACCAATTGAGTCAAAATATGTGGAGATGGGCCCAAAACTTAGACTCCCCCATCTCAATTCAATCACTGACCACACTGTTCTAATTTATGGTTGGTATACAATTAATAATAAAATTTTCAGCATAAGTCAAGAAAAGATTACACGAACAAATTTCTTTATTATAACCATATAACACGTGGTGTGCCTCTGCTAGCATTACTGACAGTCTTCTCCCTTCACTATTTCTCTACTCCAGACCCTTTGTGACATTTCTACTAAATTAAACATATTTGGCTGATAGCAGTTCTAGGATCATTTTAACACACCAAGAGAAGGTTTATTTTTCCTTTCCCTTAAAAATAAATGTACAGTAAGTTTTCCATATCCATAATGAATTCTTGGAGACTATGACTTTAAGTGAAACAAAGTATAAGGAAATAGGCTCACAGATCTAAACAAGAGTTAAGATCCTATGGCATATTTCTCATCATAAAAACTTTGCCAAACTTCTAAATAAGGGTCCAAAGCACTTATATTAAACTTCAAAATAATGTGAGTTCTGCATATACTTAAGAGAGGTTAATTAAAACAAGATAAAGATTTTCCAACCTGCTTATTTCAATTAAGGGTCTCAGGTGGCCAGAGCTTCTCCAAGAAGTTCAGGGTGCAAGGTGAGACCCCAGTGACGGACAGGACATCCTTCTGTGACATAGTGCATCATGCTCACACCTGTGCTCAATTAGATTGGGATAATACGGACACAGCATGTTACCTCATGTGCACAGCTTTTGAATGTGAGAGGAAACGCAGTACCTAGGGAAACTCATGTAGATCCTTCAAGAACATTCAAACTCCACATAGACAGTGGTTTCAGGCAGGAACTGATTTTTTTCATCAACATTACAATGAAATGATGTTGGAGGAAATGACATAATTTGAGTATATACTGTGTCTTTGACCATTATTTCCAAAGAGGAATTACTTAAATTGCATTACTGTCTAAACACATTTTGTCTTGAGCCTTTCATATACTAGGTAAATTTAATTCTCATCTTAAATTCAATTATTTATATTTCTCTCCCCAACTGTGAGAAAAACCTCCTGTGTATTCTTAGTCATCTTTCTGTATAGTAAACTCTATTAAAGTTACAGATTTCTCTAAAGCCATGTTCAATAGGATGACCAGGTAACCTCACATTCAGACATCTTATGGGTCATTGCTCACAAGAGCAATTGAATTTACATGGATGCTTTGCATATTCCCCAGAGGAAATGGTCATGCCCTAGCAATTGCACCAGAGAAGTACATCTAGTTGGTCATGAACTGCTGCATATTTTTTTCAGGGAATTCTATGTCTGTGTGGGATCTTGGATTTGAGTTTGCATATACTTAGGTAATAATTGTTTGGGTTGTAGAATTCTGCAAAAGTAAACTAGTTTTCTCAATCAATCAAAACTTAGATTGCTAGTCTAGTTGTTTATTGGGTTTTGAGTTGATTCTTCAGTATTGTCAAAAGAAAAATATTAAAAGATAATTATTATGATAATAGTCTTAGGACACATGATCTCTTCTGTTGATTTACAGAAATCAAATACCTTTGAGAAATGTAATTGCCTCTTGCTCCTGTTATAATTTTTCATGTTTCCCATCTAGCAACCTAAATAAATCATACACATTTCAAAAATTATACTTTATTTTATATCCTTTTATGAAACATACACAATTAGGGTCATAGTTATAAATGGTTGAATATTATGCTTGGCATATTAGATAAATGATAAGGTGACTTGTAGATCACATGTGGCATCTAAAATTATAGTTTTAACTAAGTGAAGAGCATGTCAGCCCATAGAAATCTAAAAATATTTAGTGTTTAATTTCCCCAGGTTATGTAGGACTTTTATAGTCACAGCAATGCATGGAAAATAAACACAATGATAGGCATAAAAACAGATATTCATGCATATATTTCTAAAATAACTATTTCTGAACTTATCTAGCCCATGTAGCAATGCAAGATTGGTAAGCCCTGAGCATAATGCAAGTGAGTGACAATAAGTAGGGCAGAGATGCATGTCTAGAAAACAGCTCTTGTCCAAATGCCATTTCGCTATGGATAAATTATGTTATTGTACAATACCTATGAAAATTTAATATGTTAATGCTTACTGGGAGTAGCCTAATGTGAAGAAAGAGATAAAAGCTAAATTTTCTAAATTCGTTTGATTTTGGTGTTTCATTTTCAAGGACCAGGGTTCCATGAAACACATGTTGGCATAATTATTTAATAGTGTAAGTGGCTCTATGACCAAGTCTGGTTAGAAATGTGCTAGGTCTTAAAGCAACATTTTCATAACTTACAGTGGAAATCATACATATTGTAGCAGGTTGAGTGTAAACCTATTCAGGGCTTTATATACAGGAACAAAGAGAGCAAATAAAATCAATGATGGAAGCAAACTGAAGAATGAGACAAGGCAAAGGAGTTAAAGACATAAGCTTGATGGAAGAGAAAGAGCAACCAAAGGAATCATGTGATCCAAACAAATATTAAAGGTATGATGGACAGCACAATAAAAGCAGACACATAGGTTAGTATACAGGCTTCATAACCATCTTGCTCTAACAAGTAAAATAAACTCTCTGACCTCCATTTCCTTGGAGATAGAACAGAATTATATCACAAAGATTAAATAAAATCATATAAGCCATAGTTGTTAGCCAATAAAATGGTTCTATTATATATCTATATAATGTGCAGTATTAAAAGGCAATGATTATTTTCTGATTAAGAACATGTATTATTTTTAATTAATCCATTAGCATGAATTTAAAAAATATTGGGGTGACATTGGTTAATAAGATCATATTCTCAAAACTGAAACTACAGCCGGCTAACGTGGCTCAGCAGACACAGTGCCAACTTGGAAACCAAGAAGTCACAGGTTCGATTCCCAGTCAGGGCACACGCCTGGACTGTGGGCCAAATCCCCAGTTGTCTCTCTCATACATCAATCTTTCTCTCCTTCTTTCCCCCTTCCTTACCCTCCTCTAAATAAATAAGTAAAATCTTTAAGAAAAAACTGAAACTGCATACCCAGCAAAGACCGAAAGGTGATACATAGAGGAGCAGCTCCCCAAGTTCTCTAAAAATTGCATTATTTTCTGGACATCAATATCATTATGTATTTAATAGGAAGGGGACATGGTGGTAAAGCACAGGCATAGTTAAATGCAGTTTTGTTAAAGGACTAAGCTGCTTAAATTTTGTCTGTTCTCTCAATATTTCAGTGCTTTAGTAATAGTCTTTAATTAGAAGTAAATAAACCAACTTTATAGGACTGTGATAAATAACATGGAAATTCAAAAGAAAAAAGTAATATGAATGACACTATCACATGGGCACAAAGTAAGGCTCCTGAGAACATCTATTTCTTCTGAGGAATTAATAGGTCAGAGCTGCTTTTCCTGTAAATCCCCTGCTATCCTCTCTGGATTTCTTTAATGCCTATTTTCTGTGATGATTTTGCATCTTTAATTTTATCTTTCTGTCACTAATTTTGCAGAGTTTAAATATAGTAGTGACATATTCAGAAATCAAAACTTTTTTTTAAAAAATGAGATAGCTAGCTTAGCATACAGATTGTTTTGCTTAAAGCATCATTTTCCTTTGCAAACCTCTTGAGCATCAAAGAAGACTGTTACCTATGATTTTTTCTTGTTTTTATGCATGAAGATGTTATTGAGCCATGGTCAAAAAGTCAATGCACTGCTGAAATCCCTGCATACTTTTCCTTAAAAAAAGAAATAAAATTCTTCCCATGGCCAACACGTATGTCAAGCTGGCCTCTTACACATTCCCTTTTCCTGTTGCCCTCCTCCATGTGTTCCAGCTATGTTATCCACCTTATTGACCTCCATTTCCTTAAAAATAATTTCCCTGTAACCAATTGTACACCTGTTCCCACTTTGTTGTCCATTGCATCCTGTATCTAGTCTTCATAATATGGATTATAATGCATAACTATCTCTGAGATCATTTGATTACTGTTTCACTAAAATATGTGTCATAATATTAAATAAGGACAAATAACAGTCAATAACATAGTTTATAATATGCTGTAATAATCTTACAATAAATTGGCCATTTCTATATGTCTTTGAAGATTATAGAAATTTTATAATGTTGAAAGTAGGGAATAAAACAAAAGTATATTTAACTTATTATTTTAAATAATCCATAATTTGAACATAATTATTCATAGTTTCATAATTCTTGGTCTTTTTGCCTTATTTCTTTAAGGTTCTGACTCCATTAAAACTGAAAATTCCAGAAGGAGGTGGGGAGGGATGGGGTGGTGAGGAACAGTGGAAGGAAAAGGCAGAAGACTGTACTTGAACAACAATTTTTTAAAAAGCTAAAAATTTCAGAGTCATGGAATTTATTTGACACCATTAATGAAAAGAGACCATGAAGGAGGACTTTTTAAAAGTGCTAAGGATATGACCTTTGTTTATATAAAAAGTTTCACTTTCATCTCAAGGTCTCCAAGGTTTGACAGAAATATTCTCTACCTGTCACTTACCTCTCTCTCTTAAGTAAATTAAGTTATTGCTGTGATGGCTGAGGACTGTCATCTCTTCTTCTTTATAAGCATGTATCAGATCAAGATTTTCAAAAACTGATTTTATTTGACCTTCCAGTAGCTGATATATTTGAAGAAGTCCTTGTGTAGAGAGGCACAGAATTCTGCATGCTATTGAGTTCATATGAGATATTGATATTGGCTCTCCTGCTTTATGTTAAAATAGACTGATTTGTTAAAGTTACACTCACAAAATATTTTAAAGAGTGTGAAGATAGGTAAAACTTGCATATTATCACATTAGAATGTTATTCTTTTATTTTGCAATTCATAATGAATTGTGAAGCTTTCACTGACATTCAAAAAGTATTTCTGTGAATAAAATAATTAAGCTCTAGCAAGGAAAATATTTTTTTTAATTTTATTTCTTTATTTTTATTAAATTTAATGGGGTGATATTAGTTAATAAAAGTATATAGGTGTCAAAGGAAAGCAAAATTTAAGAAAATATTTTTCAATTTCTTTCTTCAACTACACACATAAAGCAAGTGAGTTATATATGTACAGATACATAGTTTCATATTTGTTTAATGCATACATGAAAAAATGCATGATGCTTATATAATATGTAACTACATATATATGTCTGTATATACATAATATAAATACATCCCTTGGTAATCTAATTCATATGTATATAGACACACAATATATTATATGCATAAATATATATGCTGTCAATGTTTTGGTTCAGGTATTTAGAAGTATGTGAAAGACTAATATATCAATTGCTTACCTGAGTGGAGGTTATAAAGAAAAGGACAGGAATAGGGATGGAGGAGCAGCACACATCTAGTAGGAAAGGGGCCACCAATGACAGAGAAGGTAATAAAATATGTCTCCATGTCTTTGGTATTATCTTTGGATTATAGCCACTTGACTGAGCATTTACCGGTATTTAACTTGGTTTTAATTTTCATTTCCTTAGTAATGAAGATGATTTTTTAACTTCTTGTATAGTCAGTCTTCCACAATAGAAGGTTAGCTCTTTGAGCACAGGGAACAGGACTGTTGTTATCTAGCAGGGTGGCTGTGTACAGAGACAATAAATTCAGTGATTAAGTGCATCTACATAGTATGTAGTAATGAAAGTCATTCCTATGATTGATGTTACATTCCCTTAATATTTTGTTATATTCAGCAAGTATAAAGAGGTCATAAAATATGAGAAGGCTCATTTTATTTATAATTTTGCAATATATAACACATCTAAATTAAAATGTTAATGATATGTCTGTATCATATGCTATTTGTAGTTTGTCATATATAATTTATAAAATAAAAAGCATAAAAATACATTTCTAACATTTATTCAGTCCCAAAATATCCTCATCTGGCTCTCCATTGATGGCGCTCATCATTTACTACTTACCCACATCATGCATGTTGTTGAACTCCATTTTATCAAAACAAAAAATAAAACGATATCTACAATTTTTGGAAGTTTGCTAACTAGATACAATTAACTGTGCTGAAAAATTTAGAAACATATATTTTACAACAATTACTTTATTGTTATTCCCATTTTACAAATGAAAAACTGAGATATGGGGAAGCAAGAATATCACATAAGATCTAACAATCAGTAAGTAAAAGCATTTGAATTTTTAAAAAAATTATTTTAATTGTTGTTCATCCACAATTTTCTCTCTTTTACTCCCATCCCAGCCCACCCCCACAGCCCTCTTCACCTCCCTCCCATTTCCCTCCCCCTAGTTTTTGGCCATGGGCCCCTTATACTTGTTCCTATAAACCCTTCACCTTTCCCCCTAAAATTTCCTCCCTTCTCCCTCTGGTCACTGTCAGCCTGTTCTCTATTTCAGTGCCTTTGGTTATATTTTGCTTGTTTGTTTGTTTTGTTGTTTAGGTTACTGTTAAAGGTGAGATCACATGGTATTTGTCTTTCACCATCTGGCTTATTTCGCTTAGCATAATGCTCTCCAGTTCCATCTATGCTGTTGCAAAGGGTAGGAGCTCCTTCTTTCTTTCTGCTGCATAGAATTCCATTGTGTAAATGTACGATAGTTTTTTGATCCATTCATTTACTGATGGGCACCTGGGTTGCTTCCAACACTTGGCTACTGTAAATTGTGCTGCTATGAACATTGGGGTGCATAGGTTCCTTTGGATTGATGTTTCAGGGTGCTTGGGATATAGTCCTGGCAGTGGGATTGCTGGCTCAAAAGGCAGATCCAATTCTAGTTTTCTTAGAAAATTTCATGCTGTTTTCCATAGTGGTTGTACCAGTCTGCAATCCCACCAACAGTGCACTAAGCTCCCCTTTTCACCACAACCTCTCCAACACTTGTTGTTTGTTGCTTTGTTTATAATGGCCATTCTGACCACTGTGAAGCTGTATCTCATTGTGGTTTTAATTTGCATCTCTCTGTTAGCTAGCAATACTGAGCATCTTTTCATGTATCTCCGGATCCTCTGTATATCCTCCTTGGAGTAGTGTCTGTTCAATTCCTTTGCCCATTTTTTAATTGGGTTGCTTGTCTTCTTAGTGGAGTTGTGTAAGTTCTTTATATATTTTGGAGATTAAACTCTTGTCTGAGGTATCATTGGAAAATACATTTTCCCATACAGTTGGTTCTCTTTTTATTTTAATACTGTTTCCTTTAGCCATGCAGAAGCATTTTATTTTGATGAGATCCCATTAGTTTATTCTTTCCTTTATGTCCCTTGCTTTAGGGGACAGATCAGTAAAAATGTTGCTGTGTGAAATATCTGAGATTTTCCTGCCTATGTTCTCCTCTAGGACTTTAATGGTGTCACAGCTTATATTTAAATCTTTTATCCACCTTGAGTTTATTTTTATGTATGGTGTAAATTGGTTCTCGAGTTTCAGTTTTTTTACATGTAGCTGCCCAGTTCTCCCAACACTACTCGTTGAAGAGACTATTTTTACTCCATTTTATGTTGCTGCCTGCTTTGTCAAATATTAATTGACTGTAGAGTCTTGGGTTTATTTCTGGGCTCTCTGTTCTGTTCCACTGTTCCATGTGCCTGTTTTTTTATGCCAGTACCAGGCTGTTTTGATTACAGTGGCCTTGTAATACAGTTTGGTATCAGATATTGTGATCCTTCCTGCTTTGCTCTTCTTTCTCAGAATTGCTGCAGATATTTGGGGTTGTTTATGGTTCCATATAAATTTTTGAAGTGTTTGTTCTGTGTCTGTGAAATATGTCATTGGTACTTTAATAGGTATTGCAATGCATCTGTAAATTGCTTTGGGCAGTATGGACATTTTGATGATGTTAATTCTTCTGATGCAAGAACATGGTATATGTCCTGGCTGGTATAGCTCAGTGGATTGAGCACGGGCTGTGAACCAAGGGGTTGCCACTTTGATTCCCAGTCAGGAAACATGCCTGGGTTGCAGGTGAGGTCCACAGTGGGGGCACGAGAGGCAACCCATACATTAATGTTTCTCTCCCTCTCTTTCTCTCTCCCTTCCTTCTCTCTAAAAATAAAAGTAAATAAATAAAATCTTAAAAAAATAAAGAGTACACATTACAAAAAGAAAAGAACATGGTATATGTTTCCATTTGTTTGTGTCTTTCTTGATTTCTTTCTTCAGTGTTGTGTAGTTTTCTGCATACAAGTCTTTTACCTCCTTGGTTAGGTTTACACCTAGCTACTTTTTTTTTTTTTTTGCTATATATCATATGGGATTTTTTCTTGATTTCTGCTTCTGCTGTTTCATTGTTGGTATACAAAAATGCCTTTGATTTCAGGATATTGACTTTGTATACCACTGTTTTGCCAAATTCATTTATTAGGTTGAGCAGTTTTTTGGCCAAGTCTATAGGATTTTCTATGTACACTATTATGTCATCTGCTAACAATGATAGTTTTGTTTCCTCCTCTCTGATTTGGATGCCTTTTATTTCTTTTTCTTGTCTGATCACTGTGGCTAAATCTTCCAATGCTGTGTTGAATAGAAGTGGTGAAAGAGGACAACCTTGTCTAGTTCCTTATCATGGTGGAAAAGATTTTAGTTTTTGCCCATTGAGTAAGATGCTGGCTGTAGGTCTCTCATATATAGCCTTTATTATGTTGAGGAATGTTCCCTCTATTCCCACTTGGCTGAGTGTTTTTATCATAAATGGGTGCTGTACCTTATCAAATGCCTTTTCTGCATCTATTGATACGATCATGTGATTTTTGTCTTTGCTTTTGTTTATGTGATGTATTACATTTACTGATTTGTGAACATTGTACCATCCTTGCATCTGTAGGATGAATCCCACTTGGTCATGGTGTATGATCTTTTTAATGTGTAGTTGGATGTGGTTTGCCAATATTTTGTTGAGGATTTTAGCGTCTATGTTCATCAGTGATATTGGCCTGAAGTTTTCTTTCCTTGTTGTGTCTTTATCTGATTTGGGGATTAGGATGATGCTGACTTCATAAAAAGAGTTTGGAGTCTTCCATCATTTTGGATTTTTTTGAATAGTCTGTGAGAGATAGGGGTTAGCTCTTCCTTAAATGCTTTGTAAAATTCTCAGGTGAAACCATCTGTTCCAGGGTTTTTGTGTGTCAGGAATTTTTTGATTACTGCTTCAATTTCATCTGCTATTATTAGTCTGTTCAGGCTTTCTGAATCTTCTTCATTGAGTTTTGGAAGATTTTATTTTTCTAGAAACTTGTCCATTTCACCTAGGTTTTCAAATTTCTTGGTATACAGTTCTTCATAGTAATTTCTTACAATCCTTTGTATTTCAATGGTATCAGTTGTAATCTCTCCTTTTTAATTTCTGATTGCATTTATTTGGGTCTTCTCTCTTTTCTTTTTCTTGATGAGCCTGCTTAAAGGCTTGTCGATTTTGTGTATCTTCAAAGAACCAGCTCCTAGATTCATTGATTCTTAGAATTGTGTTTTTAGTCTCTATGTCATTTAATTGTTCTCTGATCTTGGTTATTTCCTTCCTTCTACTTGCTCTGGGCTGTCTTTGTTGTTCCTCAAGTTCTTGTAGGTGTAAGTTAAGTTGTTTGTTTGAAATGTTTCTACCTTTTTTAGGTATACCTGTATTGCTATGAACTTCCCTCTGAGTACTGTCTTGTCTGTGTCCCATAAGTTTTAGGTTGTTGTGAGTTCATTTTCATTTGTTTCCAGAAACTTTTTAATTTCTTCCCTAATTGCATTCTTGACCCATTCATTGTTTAATAGCATGCTCTTCAATCTCCATGATTTTGAGTGTTTTGGGTTTTTCCCCTTGGGGTTGGTTTCTAGGTTCAGTCCCTTGTGGTCACAGAAAATGCTTGGCATGATTTCAATTTTCTTAAATTTGTTGAGGCTTGTTTTCTGTCTGATCATGTGGTCTATCTTTGAAAATGTCCCATGTGCATTTGAAAAGAATGTGTATTCAGCTTCTTTGGGATGAAAGGCTCTCTATACATATCAGTTAAGTCCATTTCATCTAGGGCATTGTTCAATGCCACAATATCTTTGTTGATATTTTGTTTGGAAGATCTGTGCATTTTTGACAGTGGGGGTTAAAGTCCCCTGCTATAATTATGTTGCTGTCAATATCTTTCTTGAAGTCCTTCAAGATTTTCTTTGTGTATTTGGGTGCTCCTATGTTGGGTTCATATATATTTAAACGTTTATATGTCTTCCTGGTGGATTCTTCCCTTGAGTATTATGAAGTGACCTTCTGGGTCTCTCTTTATACCTGTGTTTTGAAGTTTATTTTGTCTAATACGAGTATTGCTACCCCTGCCTTTTTTTTCCTGTCCATTTGCTTGGAAAATTTGTTTCCGGTCCTTCACTTTGAGTCTGTGTACATCTTTTGTTCTGGGGTGGGTCTCTTGTTGGCAGCATATGTGTGGGCCATGCTTTCTTATCCGTTCAGTTATTCTGTCTTTTGATTAGAGCATTTAATCCATTTACTTTTAAGGTTATTATTGATAGGTACATATTCATCACCAGTTTTGTACCTGTGTTTCTCTCTCTCTCTCTCTCTCTCTCTCTCTCTCTCTCTCTCTCTCTCTCTCTCTTTCTTCCTTTTTTTAAAGCAGTCCCTTTAGCGTCTCTTGCAGAACTGGTTTGGTGGAGGTGTATTCTTTTAGTCTTCCTTTGTCTGGGAAGCTCGTTATTGCCCTTTTATCTTAATTGAGAGCCTTGCTGGGTAAAGTAGCCTTGTTTGTAGGCCTCTGGTTCTCATTACTTGGAATATTTCTTGCCATTCTCTTCTGGCTTGGAGTGTTTCCATTCAGAAGTCACCTGCTAGCCTTATCTGGGCTCCCTTGAATTTTGCCATTTTAATTATGATGTGTCTTGAAGTGGGCCTCTTTGGGTTCCTCTTGATTGGGACTCTGTGTTTCTTGGATTTGTGTGACTTTTCCTCTCATCAAATTAAGGAAGTTTTCCATCATTACTTTTTCAAACAGGTTTTCTGTCCCTTGCTCTTCTTTTTCTTTTGGTATCCCTATTATATGGATATTATTATGTTTCATATTGTCTTGCATTTCTCTTAATCCCTGTTTATTCTTTCTGAGCCTCTTTTCCTTTTCTTGCTCTCTTTGGGTGTTTTTTTTCTACTTTGTCCTCCAACACATTGTTGATCTAATCTTCTGCTTCATTGATCCTGCTTTTGATTCCTTCTACTGTGTTCTTCCGTTCAGAAATTGCATTCTTCATTTACTCTTGGCCCTTATTGATGTTTTCTATTTCCGTTTTCATTTTGATATAGTTTGCAGTGAGTTCATTGTAGTTTCCAGTAATTCATTGTGAGCTCATTAAGCTTCCTGATAACCATTGCTTTGAACTTAATATCTGATAATTGAGTTGCCTCTGTTTCATTTAGCATTCTTTCTCAGGCTTCTTCCTTCCCTTCATTTGGGTATTGTTTCTTTGTCTTCCCATTGTTTGTGAGACTTCTTGGTAGCCTCAGCTTCTTAAATTGATCTGTTCTGGCTCCCTGGTTTTATGGTGTGAACTTCTGTGGTAGAATACCTGTGAGATTCAGTGGTATAGTTTCCTTGATCTCTCAAGGTCACTGGTCTTGGGCTGTTGTTTATTTTGACTCTGTGTTTGTTTTTAGGTTTTTATTGTTGTTGGGTCTTTCTTTGGTGGGTCCTTCCCAACAGCTGGTTAACTGAGGGTCACTCTGTCCACCACCTCTTGTATTTTGTTGTGCTGGTGAGGGCAGGTTGTGTTGAAGCTGGTTTTTCCATATGTACAAGGTTTTGAGGATTCTCTCTTGCTCTTGTTCAGTTGTTTGTACTGGGTAGTTTCTCCCCTATTTAGTTGTATTTCCAGATAGGTGCTGGAGGTTTGTTTGGTTTCCACTCCCTCCTTCCCCTTCTTCCATTGTGATCTGTTGTTGGTTCCTTTGTTGTTGGGTTTCCTCTTCCAGTGGGTATCTTAGTGTTCACTTCTTCCACTTACTCTTCAGGGATGAAGGACTTAGCCCTCAATTTGCTGGGACTGCTGTGAGAAGATGACCTCTACACTCAGCTGGAGAAACTGCTTTGTCCAAGACTGTGTTTCCTTGCAGGGCAGCCAGACAGAAGATATTAGCATGGCCAAGATTCAGGTAATTAGGATGAGATTCAGACCTAGATTACTCACACCATGCACAGTGTGGAAGCTCTTGTCTCTGAATGGGTTTATCCTGGACACAGATGAAGCCACAGGTAAATCCAGGAAGCCTGGATGCTAAGCATTTGAATTTCTATTCAGGTGTGGCTGATGCCAAGTTCTTGTTCTTCACTTGACCTGAACACAAGGCTTGTATTCTACTCTTATGAATGCTTATGATTTCAAGATACAGACCTCAGTTGAGCTAAAGTAAAATAGCCTCGTTATAGATTAGGATTTTTTTGCCAGATAACCAGATCCCTGTTCATAGCCTTGTTACCAAAATCTTTAAAGATAAAACATGTTACTAAGAAAAGAAATTTTAGAGTAATTTGAATCTTCCTTTATCTGTGACCCGTACTCTGCTACTTCTAACACTTGAGAGAATTGGTTCTCACAAAACTCAGTAATAGAGATTTTTTGTTGTTGTCAGAATTGGGTAAATTTTCCCTTCTTTCAAACTGTCTCAGATTTGCCTCTCGCACAGATGTGCTATTTCCAAGCTCATATTCTGGGCCTGACTGGACCCAGAGGATACCCTGTGGCCTTTTCATGCTGAAGTAGCAGGCTGCCCTCTTCCCATTTGGGGACATATGGCCAGCCTTCTCTGCAACGAAAGTAATATGTCTTCCTTCCTGGCTCTAGACAACCAAGCACACACTTGGAAACATAAAATATAAGCCCCTTCTGCTTCTGATTATGCAAGAGCTCTCACATTTGAGGCTGAATGCAGTGGGACACCGAAGAAAGGGGATCTTTGAAGCCTTGGCAACCCTGAAGGCACAGAGGTCTGTCACCCAAGGCTGCCTTTTCCACACTTTTGTGTTCCAGCTACATTCTGGCCTGTAGGCCTCAATTTCCTTGAGGGTATAAAAATCCTCAAATTTAATGGTAAAACACGTCGTAGAAAGCAGGCAAACCTCTAAGCGATTAATCTCTTAGAAATCCTCAAAGACTCTGAAAGAGGTATAAAGGACAATTCAGAGGCTTTTCTTTTTCCCAAGGGGGTTCATCATTGCCACAGAACAAAGTACTCATGGAAAGAAAAGATATTGTCTAGTCCTTTCCTTTCTGCAGTCAGTGACT
Source organism: Anoura caudifer (assembly GCA_004027475.1). Taxonomy (NCBI): domain Eukaryota; kingdom Metazoa; phylum Chordata; class Mammalia; order Chiroptera; family Phyllostomidae; genus Anoura; species Anoura caudifer. The sequence goes on from PVKU01005470.1 coordinate 100,508, forward strand.
GTTTCTCATGACACTGCCAGAGTTGGGACAAAAGTGTAAGATTAAGAAATTACTTGTATTTTCATGCGCAACCTGAATTCTACATGGGTATCAGCTAGTCAAAAATGATATCTCTTCATGTACTGACACAGCTGGCATTTTCAGGGAACCTTCTTTAATTCTGAAATCCCAAGAAATATTTAGATCAAATGTTCTCAGAAATAATTTCCTTTAGCAGCTATAAACTTCTCTAGGCCACTAGTTCCATGTTTTTTCTAGATAACAAAAATCTGTAAGAAGGCCGATGAGTCAATATTTTCCAGGAAATGCCTGGCTGGGCATTTCTAACCTACAGCAGGAGCCACAGCCTGGACTAAAATCAGATATGCAGATGGGCTTGGATTTCCCACTTCAGAAGGGATTACAAACTGTCCAGCAATTGTGGTTTCTCTTCTGCTGCTGGTTTAGCTCCTCAGCTTCTCTTTGCTTCTCTACAACTTCTCTTCTGGGCTTTGGCATTATCATTCACTACCATCTCATTTCCTATGCATGTATTATCGGAGGAGAGAGAACATACATCTTATACTTTCATTTTCTCATCTATAGGAATGACATTGGACAGAGCACTTTCTTCTACCAACATCTTAACAGAGGCCTGCCTACTCCAGCCCTACACACTAGACCCAGTACTACTCCCATCAGCTGTTGTGAGGGCCTGACTTTGGCCCTCTGTTTAGTCTGTGCTGCAACTCAGTTCTGCCCTATCTTTCCTCCAGACTGTCCATGCTCCTTCTCTCTCCTAGAACCTCCCACCTTTCTCTGACCTCTGCTTCACCCTTTCACCTTCTTTCTCATCCTTCTGTTCTTTAGTCATAGTGTTTTCCACTATTTCTGCTGTTCATTCAGAGTGATGATTCCTGGTCATCTGTATGTGAACATCACTACTCTAATCCTTTGTTAATATCTCGCCCCTTATTATTTCTGTATGCAGCTGGTGTCTCTGGAGTAATGCAAATAGAAACCAGTGTCAAGCCAAGGACCAGAGAACAAATGGAAAAAAAGCCCCAGCTGATATGTACCTAAAATAAATTCTTAGGTTTAATTTCAGATAGGTAATCCTTAGCCTCTAGCAAAATGACTGCAAAAATGTGTGAGAGTCTATATACAATAAGTATCACACAGCCTAATTAGCAACTTTTCCTATTTTGCCTTTTAAGTTTGGCCTTTTATTTATTTATTTTTTTTTTTTTTTGAGGAGGGGGTGTAGAAAATTATTAAGTATTTAGTAATTTCCAGGGAGCAACCAGAATGACTTGCTCTAAATCCCAAACCTATTATAGGTGTGAGAAATAGCTTGCTGAGAGACTGTTTGGGGAGCCAAGGGGCTCCACACTTAATTCCTGAGTGACATTTTATCCTGTGTTTAGTTCAGTTTCCTTTATGAGGCACAGATTTACATGAAGAATTTACCTATTCAGAGTCTTATTTGTAAATCATATCCATGTTTCCCATTCTCCCTAATCCCCATATAATCCATAAATCTTCTGATTTCCTTTGTCAAGCATTCTAGTATCCTCCTCTGTATAGTTCATTGTTTACATCTCCTGCTTATTAGCATTCTCTTTTTGCTCTCATGGTATAATACAAGACAGAGAATAATAAAATTCAGCTTTAGATAGATTTTAATAAGTTTTTGAAATGTTTCTATCTTGGTCAAAACCATATTCCTAGTAATTCACATGAAAAATCTAGAATTCCAAGAAACCAGTCAAGGCAAGAAGAGATTTTCTTTATTTGGCCATGCCCAAACATGGTAACATATCTACTGGAAGAATCAAGTTTGCTGAGCCCAGTTCAAAGTTGCCCTCTTAATCCTCAAGCCCTTACCTTGTTTCACAATGAGAGCTGCCTTCTTTTTCTTCCTGTATACTCCTCTCCAAAATTCAGATGGGGATGTTAACAGTGACTCCAACCATCTGAAGCTACTCTTCTTTCTTTCAAACTTTGAGCTGAGAGTAGCTGATAATATGTTGTAGGGTGAGAGAGTTTCCACCTATGCCCTTTGCTGGACATCTTCCTTTTCTACATAGGTCTCATTTTGGGAGCTGATGATGTGTAGCCAATGTGACTGGCAGAACGAAGGGGAATGCCCCTTAGGACACCAAGAACCTCTCACCTCTTTTCTTGGGTGTTAAATCCCCTCTAACTCATCTGAATACTCTTTATCATATAAACCTGGATATATATTTTTAGGCAACTCCTCCCTTTAATGGTTGGTTAGAGTAAAAGTATAGATATCACAGGAGATAAAAAGAAGAATCATGTCCACAATTACGGTGTTTTTCATCAGGCTACCTCCAGAAGATACAGCGTGGGGGTTATGTTGTAGTCAGATAAGCTAAGAAGGAAAAAAAAGAACAAATTAAGTTTAATGATTTTTTTTTCATTAAATTCTCTCATTCAAACACACTGGGATACTGCACATTTACAAATTATTAGGCACTCTGCTAGAGGCTTCCACATGTAGACACCAACACTGATGAAAGCCTGGGAACAGAGATATTTTCCCTTTTTTGCTCTCCATTCCCAGCCTCCACTGCTAGGAAACCCACCAAAGGCACAGGACCCTGTTGGCCAGACCACTGCTCCACATTAAGTTGAAATGGTAGGGCTTCTTCATGAGAGCAGCTGTTACCCTTGGAACTCAGCACTGTCTATTCTTTTACCCTCCCAACACTTTCAGCTCCCTGGTCAGGCAGTTATTATTGTCTCTTACAGTTGACTACTCAATCACTTCTGCTTCCAGCAAGACCCCTGGTCCCCACAGTTTCATACACTCCCCAAATCAGTGTGTCTTTTTTTTTTTTGCCATGTCCCTTATTGTATCACATCTCCTCACCAGAGTGACTCCTCAGTTAAAGGATTTTTGTTCCCTCTGAGAAAAAAAATCTCATGATCCTGATATGATCCCAAACCTGAATATCATGTATCTATCCATCTATCTAATCTATAATTTATCTTCCGTGACATATAATTTCAGATTTTATCATACAAGTTCTCACTGAATGTTGATATCCATGTTTGCATCAGTCTAGTTCCTTAAAATTTAAAGAGAAATTCTAGTCTCACTCAGACAATAACTTTCTAGATTGCATTTTCCTCTTTGTTATGATATATATATTTCTCTTTATACCCTTCACTTTTCAGATTATGACAAACCAGCAAAGTGAGAAAGAAAATAAACCAACATAGAAAGCAGCAGCCATCACTCAGGCAGACAGCAAATGCATGACACAGTTTCCTCATGAAAACTATGATGGACTTGAGAGCCCTGCAGGGTAGTGAGGGTGGTTATTTGTAGCTTCTTTTTTCTCAGACATAATCTCCTGTGGAAATAAAATGATAACCTCAGCCTTTCTCTACTATGTGACTTGGGTATTCTTTGCTCCCTTCCTCCTCATAGGAACCTTATCTCAGTCTTCCATCATCTTTGTCCTACAGACAATACTCAAAAAGCTGGCAGCTTCTCTGATATCCTGAACTTCCAGTATTTTTCCATTCAAAACTGTGACACTGGAACTAGATTTTTAATTCAGGGACATTGATCCTGTAGCTAATCTGTTTAGGGTACTCAGATTATTTGGCTGATCACAGCCCTCTTCCAAACCCCTTAAGACATCATGGATGTCCAACATCCAATATCCCCTTATTTTAGATGGCTGTTGGGGTTGGAATACTGCCCAAATTTCTGGAGCTTTCCATACTTTGTCAGTCGCTCCCTCAGTTTCTGTGGTCCCAAATTAAATTCATATTAATCAACTTCCTCTCAAGGATAATTTTTTTTCAGAGGAAAGTCTCTTACTCACCCACATTAATCATGGGTAACTACATCTGCATTTGGATATGCATGGATGTTTAGCTAAAGAGAAACCACCTCTTGTTCAGAAATACCCTAAACCTTTTTCTCCTCCTGAATGTAACTTCAGGGAACAATTCCTCAATGACTAAAATAACTTCCTCAGTCATCAAATTGAGAAGAGTAACATAGTATTTTTCATTGTATATAGTTACAGTAATACAAGAACTCATTTTAAGTTGTACAAACATTACTATATAATTGTATATAGTTCTTAATTAACATGTGTGAAATTTAGAGCCTCCATTTCTTAATTATATCCCATTTTATGTCATAACAATATTCCAAATTTCAGTTGATTTTAATGAGAAAATTATTTTATATGAAAAACATTATAATATCTTGCATGTAAGTTTTCATTCTCTCACACTATATGTTTGTCACTCCATCCTTAGAAGTTAGGTCATGCAATTAGAATTTGACCATTTTAATAACCCTCAAATATCTTACTTACCTGTCCAAAGATGTACTATTTTTTTATTTCCTGCAACCAGCAGAATATTGGTATGACAGTTCTTTTCATATGCTCCTCTTTCACTTAACCTTAATGTCATTTGTGCAGAGGCAACACAAAACTAACAAAAACAGCAGAATTGGGAGAAATGGAAGGCACATAGAAAGAGAAAGGGAAAAGAGACTTTCTCCTTTCCTGATTAGAAATTGACTGATGTGAAGTAGTGGTACCAGGAAAAGTAATGGGCTAAGTTATGGCTTTCTTTACTTACTTGCTTCTTTATTTATATAGTTGTATCCAGAATTCCTCCAAGTGACACTGTTTTTTCAGATAGAGCAGTAAAAAATGCTAAAGATATTTGTATAAAAAAGACACATCAGGGCCAATGCTGAATGCAAGATGAGGATTAGAAATATAGAGATAAGAAACTTGAACTAATCTTTGAAAAACTGAATTTCAAAGTGGAAAATTTGGTTGAACTCTCATTAGTTATATTCAGATGTCTACTTCTGAATATTGTTTTGTGATTTCAACTTGGTTTATTCCTGTCTATGATGGGTGATATCGTAAATAACAATAAAATGCTATTTTAAAGTGTATTTCTTAATTTTGAAATTACTTATGTACATGGTTTGAAGGAAATTGAAGCAAGTCAAAGACAGCAAATATTATTTTAACTGCATTTTGCAGTAAGTAGGCTCATGTCACTCAAGGAATAAGGGGCATACATGTGAAAATGAAGAGGGAAGGAAAAAATAAATGGAAAAATAAATGAAGAGAAGAAAGAAAAAAATAGTTTTTTCCTTATATTATTTTTAGCATGGCTTAAAGCAATATGCCCAGGCTTTGAAATTTCATAGACCTGTATATATTTTTTCCTTTTTCATTGTTCACTTCTTTGTATAAAGGCTTTTCCAAATATACATTATTGTCAGCATCTATGTCCTTTTTAAAAAACATAAGAATTCTTTGTAATTGTCTATGTTCATTTCATGTACAATTTCTCTAGATATCCATAAATATGTTTATAAACTGTATAACTACTTATTTTCTCACCTCATTCATTTCTTTTTTCTTCATTACATTTCTTTTTTTAAATTGTTGTTCAAGTACAGTTGTCTCCATTTTCTCCCCACACTCTCACTCACCCCCACCTCCCACCCTCAATTCTCCCCACCTTTGACTTTGTTCATGGTCATTTACACATGTTCCTTGATGACCCTTCCCCTTCTTTCCCATTAGCCCTTTCACCCCTGATTCATTTCCTTTTTTATTATTTTTATTACCACTCCTTTGTACAAACAAAAATATAACTGAATTTCTCAAAATTTTAGTATTCAGGAAAGAAGGACTTACCAACTTGCTCCTACTGGGCAATTTAATGACCATAATTTTCTCTTTAGTTGAAACTTATATTTAAATTTCAGAATGGAAATTAGCCCAACTGTTTGGGAAAATGGTTATTCAGATTTAGTTATCAGCAATACCAATTGGATGGCCAGAACTGTACCTGTGTCATTACTATAAAATTTTTTTGAGTTTGTTGTAGTCACCCCAGAGAAGCAGGATGGGTCCCCAAATTGGTGTGGATATTGAGACTGGAGTTACCACACATGCACAAAGAAAATAAGAAAATATTTTCTACCAAGAATGTCCAAATATGGTTTGTGAGAATGGAGGGGTGACTGGCTAGGGGTTTTATGGTGATTGAGGGAACAGCAGGGTTGATATTTCTGAGATGTGCCTGTGTTTTGGGATTTCTCACTGGTGTTGTAGGACAGAACACTCCGTTTTTCTTATCAGATTTCCCAGATAAAATAGGAAAGAAGAGACATGGAGCTTGAAAGATGTCAGCAGGTGACACATCAAAAACGGAACCAGAATCTTTATTACAAGTGATAAGGTAGATAGTAAGAGACTTCTGAAATGGAAAAAGTTACAGAAATTTATGAACAAATAAAATGAATTAGCTTTGAGTTTAATGGTTATAAGTGATTGATTACAGTTTGCCTTTAAAATGTTTAATAATTATCTCTTTTATATATTTGAAATGTGGAAGTGAAGGTAATTGAACTGCCCTGGCACCTCTACTCTATTAACTATCAGGGTTCATTAACTCATCTGGCTGCTTAGATAGCCATCCTTTTGCTCACTTATCACTCTACAATCAATGAGAATAAAATGCTCAGAGGAAAAAATTCAGTTGAAATATATGCAATACTAAAATACAAATCATGTCTGCTTAAAAGGCTCTCCTTATAGTAGATAATAATCTTGCAATAATAAGAGGTCACAAAAATTAGTAAATTAAAAGTGCTAGAAGAATTGGTTAGAAGTTGAAAGGGGAAAAACTTTATATTTTCACTTCATACTAATGCCGACAATGATTCCAGATTTAAAATGAATGTAGTAACTTTTTAAAGTTCCAAAGCTGAGAATATTCAGCAAACATCCATAGAAAATATGACTTTCTAGCTTGTAAATCAGCACACTGGATGGTTGATAGGCTTGACTACATGAAAACACTGCTCGTGTTGCTAATAGTAGGGGTGATAACAATCAGAGCAATAAATCCCATGTCAAGAGGTTAAAAAAACCTCTTGATTAAAAAAACAAATTTAAAAAAGTATACAACTAACATTGTATTTAGAAGTTAAAATCTATAAGACTTTGATAGATAATTTAAAAACTATAAGCAGACTATTGTAAATTAAGAAAACAAAAATAGTAGAAGACATAATGATCTTAATACAGAAAACAGAAATGCAAAAAGAGAGAGAACACTGGAATGAATAACAGTTGCTAACTAAAGTAATTAGAAAATAAGTGTACTAGAAAGCATTATGCTAAGCAAAATGAGCCAGGCAGTGAAAGACAAATACCATATGATCTCATCTTTAACAGGAACCTAATCAACAAAACAAACAAACAAGCAAAATATAACCAAAGACACTGAAACTGAAAAGAGGTTGATATTCACCAGAGGGGGGAGGGGAGAGAATTTCAGGGGAAAGGGGGAAGGGTTTAGAGCAACAAGTATAAAAGACACGTGGACAAAAACTAGGGGACTGGAAATGGGAGGGAGGTGAGGAGGGCTGGGGTGGGAGTAAAAGACAGAAAACTCTACAAGAACAACAATTAAAATAAAAAATAAATAAAAGGAAAAATTTTAAAAAAGTTGAAAAGAAAAAAAAAGGAAAAGAAAGAACTGAATATAACATTTGGTTTGAGAGACAGAAGTTCCACATTAGAACTATTAATTTTCATGCTGATGGAAATGTTCTTTAGAAACAGATACTATATCTGTTTCTTATTGCTGCTATAATATATATCCACAAACTTGGTGTTTTAAAACAATACAAACATTTTATCTCATAGTTCTGAAAGCCAGAATTCCAAAGTGGCTCTCATAGAGTTGAAGTTTTGGCAAAGCTGGTTCTTTCTGAAGGCAATGGGAAGAGATCCGGTTCCACAAACCTTTCAGCTTTTGAGGTCAATTCAGCATTCCTTGGTTCAGGTACCTTCCTTGTGTCACTCCAAACTATTGTTTCCATTGTTACATCTCCTAGTCCTGCTTCACTCTTTAAGAATCTTTTGATTACAGTGGGCCTACCTGAATAATCCAGTATCCTCCTCCTATCTCAAGATCCTTAATTTATATCTGCAAGATCTCTTTTGTCATATAAGGTACATATTCACAGGTTCTGAGGGTTAGGGCCTAGACAGTTTTGGAGGGCTCTGTTTGGAGGGCTCTGTTAGGGCCTAGACAGTTTTGGAGGTAAGGCTTGAGATAAAGACTTGAATATCCTGAAACGCATGTACAAAAAATATATGCATCTCTATGTTTATAGCAGGGCTGTTTACAATCACCAGGATTTGGAAATAGCTTAAGTGCCTATCAGTAGACGAATAGATAAAAAAAAAAAAACTGTGGTGCCCAATGGAATGCTATGTAGCAGATGAAAAGAAGAAACTTAAACTTTACAACAGCATGGATAAACCTGGAGAAAATTACACTAAGTGAATTAAGCCAGCCAATAAAATAAAAATACTACATGATCTCACTTATATGTTGAATCTAATGAATACAATAAGCCAATGAACTAAATAGCAACAGAATCTTAGATACATAAAACAGACTGACAGCTACCAGAAAAAAGGGGGGATGAAATATGTTGAAGGGAATAAACAAAGAATATTTGTGCACAACCCCAAGAACAGGGATAACATTATAATGATGGGCTTGGGGTGGGGATAGAGTGGAACTGGGTGGAGGTGGAGAAAGGGAGAAAAAGCAGAAACTGTAACAGCATCAACAATAAAATTAAAACTAAAAAGATAGAGAGAGAGACTGATTTGAAAGTCATCAACTTGATCTGAGAGTTGAAATCTCTAAAGTACTAAAGAAAAGAGAATGGGAAAGGGGGCATTGAAATGCCTAAAATTAGTAGGAAAAAAAATCAGGATTTGGTGTCATGGAAACATCAAAGTGGAATCTGAAGCCTGATACTGTTCAAGGGAGTTTTATGAAATGATTTGATTAACTTTGCCATCCAATGAAAGATTAAGGGGAGAGAGCTGATAAAATCTTATTGAATTTAGCCTAAGAAGTTCTATTTTGAACTACAGTGGTAGGGAAGACATGGGAGTCAGATCGACTAACGTTATGTTATAAAGTTGAGACTGTGGGTTTTTACATGATCTTGAATTATAATGAATGATAATTTTTTAGTTGTTAGTTTACAATTAGCAATAATTTACCTGAATCTGACACAAAATGGAAATAATGGTACCTGTCTTACAGGATTGTTGTGGGAATAGGAAGTGATAATGTTTATGAAAATGTTTAGTACATTGTCATTCAATAGAGATTTGCCACTGGAAAGATTGGTATTATGGATTTTTGAAAGATTTACCCTTTAAGATTCCTGGCATGTTCAGAGACAGAAATGTTTTAGCACAGAGAATATTAACAGAGGAAATGACACAGTGCATTATTAAAATAAGTTCAGCAGAAAATCTGGTATGGGTTTATGGTGGATATCATTGAGTGTGCCCATTTTGTATAGGGAGCTTAAGAAGCTGAGTGCAGCCACAATTATTCTTGGGAAGAAATAGTAATTAGAAGTACTAGTAAACTATTCTCCTACTGCTAGAGGAGCTAAATGTATAATCTATTGACTTGCAATATTTTTTTTTTAAGAAAAACATCCTAGGAAGGAATAGGTTAATGTCCTGGAACTGACTATAAATTTTAAGATTTATAAAAACGAGGATTAAAGGAACATGAAGTGTGAGAGCTCTTGTGGATTATCAACAGACAGGACAATATAGACTGGAAAGAAGGAGCATGTGTACTATAAAAGGGTCTTTCTTATTAACCACGTATTCTGTATTAAGCAATCTGCTACTTTTAGGAATGTTATTGCATTTTCAACACAAATCTTTAAGTTAGACATTTTTACTGCCATTATGTGTGCATATAATAAAAGGGGCTAAAATATGCATATCCAAAATCACAAGACAAAATGACAAAGCCAAAATTTGTGTGGTTTGTTCAAATTCCACGTTTCCACTCCATTCTCAATCAAGTGCTAAAAGAATGTAGAACATTGAAAGTGTAAACAAAATATACAATTATTTTATCTAGTGTATGGGGAAATCATAAGCAGCCATAGAAGGACTAGAAGTGAAAATAATGGTTTTCATTACTTAAAGTCAGAAGTTATTTAGGTTATCCAAAAAGAAATTTTGCCTTTGTATAATGGTGATTTTGAATTGCATGAAAGATAGTTATCTAAGAACTCCTTCCAGGAACATCCAAATCCTATACTACATTTTGGTCTGGTTAACAATTCAAAATGGATAATTTTTGATCCTTAAGTAATTTATCTGTATTTGTGAAAGGTACTACTAGAAAATGATTAAAGTCAAATCACTCAATTATCAACATTTACGCTCCAGGATTCTAGTGAAAATTTTACTTTGAGAAAACTGTCAATAGGACATTTTGTACTATGGAAAGATGTGAAAATTATTCTCAATATCTATATTAAATTGTATCTTACACTTAATGTTAAATCAGTTTTTATATAACTGTAGTTTATAATCTTATTCTTTCACTCTCCCAGAACTATAGAGTTGATTAGTAGGTTATTATAATACAATTTAGTTACTTGTATGATGGTCCATACTCTTTAGTGTTCCAAACGGGCTTTGTCAAGTTGCATTGCCTTGCCAGGGAAATCTTAAGAGCCTTATTTCATTGTAGCATTCACACTTCTGTCCTCACCCTGAGGAGTTCTGTTCATAGCAGCTGCCGTTCTTGGTATTATGTGATGTTACCATCCTATGCAAGACTGACTGCATCACTGATGAACTTTTGACCCAAAAGTTAACATCAGTGGGCTCATATGGAAGCAAACATAAGGAGTGTCTAAGTTGCCAAGTAGCTGAGCATTAGAATAGTAGCAGATGTTCATGGCTCGAATGTGTTGCAATATTGGGGCCAGTTTCATAGCTTCTGAAAAACCTGTAAGGCTGTCATTCAAACTGACCTCTAGTAGCCTACCAATTTGTCCAATGCAAGCATACATTAAAGAGTACCAACTTCTTTACAAGCAAGCTTATATGAATTAGAAAAACAATACCTGTATTTATATAAAAATATCAGAAAAACCTTGGCTTTGCTCATTCTTTAAACATTTGCTGTGATTGTGAACATAAAGGTGACAATTTTTAAAACATCTACTTGTCTTTTAGATTAGTGGAAAATACTGGTTTGCAGGAAAAAAATAATCAACAAAAAAGCATCCCTTTCCCTATTTCTATTGCTGCTGAATCTCAATAATGATTCAGGCAGAGAATCAGCCTCATTTCTCTGCTATCAATGGAGGGAAAGAGAGGAAGAGTCATCAGGAACATGTATAAAAGACACATGGGCAAAACCAACGTGGGATAGGATCAAGGGTGGGAAGTGGGGATGGCTGGGGTGGGGGGAGTGATGGGGGGAAATGGAGACAACTGGACTTCAACAACAATTAAAAAATGTGGGGGGAAGGGATAACTTGCGAAAACTGCAGTATAGGCATAACATCCTAGACAGTCAAAATTTCAAATGTCAGGTTTTATGAGCTGATAGTATCCCACCTTCCCCTGCTTCTCCCTCCACACAGATGAATTGGGCAGTCCTAACCTCTAGTATCTCAGAATATCATCTTATTTGGATAGAGGGTCTTCACAGATATAATTAAGTTAAAATGAGGTAATTAGAGTGGACTCCAATCCAATATGCCTGGTGTCTTCATAAAAAGTGGAAATTTGAATGAAGATACTCAGGCAGGGGGAGGGGGAATCAATATGAAGACAGAGGGAGTATGCCATCTCCAAGCAAGAGACACGTGAAGCTATCAGAAGCTTGGAGATGGCCATGGGATAGATTCTCAGTCACAGTCCTCAGAAGGAACATACACTGTAGACATCTTAATTTTGGACTTCTAGCCTCTAGAACTGTGAGAAAATACATTTTTGTTGTTTAAAGCCACCCAGTTTGTGGTCCTTTGTTATAACAGCTCTAGGAGTTTAATCCACTAGGTTATTGTGTTTTAAGCCTGGGCATGTGTTGCACTTCCCACCTCATGCATGGTTTCTTGAGTGGCCTTGGGACTGGAACATTTCCTCGTTGGGAAATCAAGACTCCTCACAGCCTTGCAGGCTTGTTGCCGTGCAAAGAAAGATATATCCTTATTTTGGCCTTTGTTTATACTGCTTTGCTTTGCTTAAGCATGTGCACATCATTGACCTACCCCAGCTTTCTGCATTTCAGGCTTAATGGGGGAGAGATCAGGATGCTGAGACTGCAGCACTAGGTGTAGCATATGAAGCTGCATGGCCCTAGTTAGCTTCAGAGTGGATCTGATGGCCATGGGGGACCAAAGGATTGCAAATGGTTGAATCTTGTACACTCTTTTTCTCCTCTTACTCTGACTAAATGCTATATCACTTGGGCCATTTTATCAGCAATTGTACCACTGGGTATTTTATTAGCAAATGTCCAAAGCTACTCCCCTGGTGGAATAAACTGTGAGGGTTAGAGGAAATCAAGGTGTACGAGACCATTTTCCTTACAGAGCTGTGGGGGATGGTGAGATCCCCCCACAAGTAATCTTGTTGACAAAGCAAGAAGGAAACTAGGTTCATGATAGAGAGAATCTTAAAAGGCAATCAATACCAATGACTCAAAAGGAGTGAAAAAGAGCTGACAGTGGAACAAAAAAAATTACAGAGCACAGGAAATAAGTAGGAAGCATGAAGTTGAGATCACAGCTCCCAGATCGGATCTCCCATTAGAACCCAGAGCACTTTTGAAAGCAGCTAATACTTAGACCACTCCCAGAAATAATTAAATCTGCAGGTGGGGCTTAGGTGGCACATTTAAAATTCCCCAGATGATTCTAATGTATACCTGGGGTATAGAATCACTGAGCTAGGTAGAGCAAGCACAAAATTTTCATGGGCAGTTATTTAGAAAAAAAGTGATACTACTACATGACTTAATCATTTCTTGGCTGAAGCTGAAGTGCCAGCAGCAAAAGTCTGAGACAAGTAGACACGTCTCAGAGTCTAGGAAATGTGCCATTTTTAATGGTAATACTCATGTTAATAAATCTACAGATTTTTTTTCTCTCAAAGTTAAGCTGTTATTTATGTGTAAAAATAGCTCTAGTTATTGAATCAAACAGAACATAACTTTCTTTACATATAACCTGAATTTAATTGATTGTAATTCTTACTATTAAGTCTCTTGTCCTCTAATATCACTATTTTTAGTCATAAATATTTTAAACATAAGAAGAGCTTTTAAGAAAACTACAATCGAATTCCATGTAGCCACAATTATTTAAAGAAATAAAAGCATTACTAACACTACTGAAGATTCTTCTGTACCATGTCTCAATCTCTTTCTCCAAACCCTATAAATAAAATCACTAGACTGAAAAATTAGTGTTTATCATTCCCACCTATTTTAACTTGCCTTCTCCACTAAATATTCTGTTTCAAAATTCATTGTTGTTAGTATACAAACTCTGGCATATTTATTTTTAAATATTCCATTTTATAGTTATGATAATTATTCATTCTCCCATTGATGGTATTTAGGTTGTTTCCAGTTGTTATTTTAAATAGGTTTTGAGATATAATACCCAGATCATAGATTCACCTTTTAAAACTATATGATTTAGAATTTTTTAGTTTATTCAAAGAGCTTTAAAGTTATCACAACTCTATAACCTTAGAGCATTTCTGTCAGCCCTCAAAAAAAAAAATCCCATATTCTTTAGAAATCACCTCCATTGCTCTCATTCCTAATGTGCTCGGTAACCACTAATCTAGATTCTGTTTCTGTGAATTTGCCTATTCTGAATATTTCATATAAATAAAATCATACAAATATGGTCCTTAATGACTGGCTTCTTTCAACTAGCATAAAGTTTTTAAGGTCCATACACATTTTAGCATGAACCAGCACTTTATAATTTGTGTTTCCCAATAATATCCCATTGTACTGCTAGTCCACATTGAATTTAACATTCATCACTTGATAGACATTTAGGTTGTTTCCACTTCTTGACTGTAATGAATAATGCTGCTATATATAGTCATGAACAATTTTGGGGGACATATGTTCTCACTTACCTCTGATATATATGAAGCCTGTCCAGAAAGTGTCCAGCCATATACTATGAAAAGCAGGAACACTTATTGAAGAAGAAACAAGATACAAGAAGCATTGTACATAGGACAATGACATTTCAGTCCTTTTCAAAGTAGGCACCTTGGGACCTCACACAGTTCTCCCAATTGCCACCAGCTGCCCTGTTGTATTTTTCTGAATCTCAATGGTCTGAAATCTCTTCCTGTTCAAAGGTGATTTTAGTTTGGGAAAAGCCAGAAGTTTCAGGGTTCCAAATTTGGACTGTAGGGGGGTTGACTCACCTCTGTGATTTGATATTTCCCCCCAAAACTTTGCATGTGATGCACGATTGGGCATGTTGTCATGATAAAGCTGTCAATCACCTGTTGCCCATAGCTGCAGCCTTCAGAATCCGCTGAATAGCTTCCACACAAGAATGTTCAAGCTTAATGCAAAATTGGATGCAGATTCATTACTTTACTCTCTCAGTCATTTTGAATGTGATGGCCACACAGCACATATGCTCACTCAATTGCGTCTACCACCCCCACTGACTAGTGCAGTGAAGTTGTCATTGTTCATGCATGTGCATTCCAGCCCACTCAACTGGCTGCTAGGTTACACTAAGGTTGAGCAAATTGTTCTCATTACATTAACTATGGTTGGACTTTTTCCAGACAGACCTCATATACCTAGGAGTAATATTTTGCTGGAAAATTAGATAACACTATGCTTAATAGTGTGAGAAACTGCAAAATTGTTTTATAAAGCAGCTTTACCATTATAAACATCACCAGCAATATATGATTATTCCAATTTCACAATGCCCTCGACATATTTATCGTGTTTTAAGCCTTCCAAGTAAGTATGCAGTGTTTTGATGTTAGTTCTGATTTTCATTTCTATAATGACTACTGGTGTTGAGTACTCTTTCATGTATTATTGGCTATTTGTATATATATATATTTTTTTCCTTTTCTTTCTTGACTAGACCCTTCTCCTTAGCTCCTACATTCCCCCCTTCTCCCTCCCCTCTGATCACTGTCAATTTGTTCCTTATTTCCATGTCTTTGGTTCTTTTTGCTTCATTTTGTTCATGTTTATTCAAATATTTTTCACACTTTTAAATAAATTATGTGTCACTTTAGACAATGCAAGCTACATAGTGAGAGTTATATATCCTGTAAAGACTCATATTTATAACATTTAAACAGTCCTTACAAACCAATAATACAAGATGCTTCAAGAGAAGATAAGCTACCTTCCACAACAGACACTGTACATAAGTGACTATCCAAATGATTAATAAACTTAATAAAAATAATCAAATACATTACTCACTAGGGAAATTAAAATTAAAGTTACAATATGATGTCCATTCATGGTGAAATACCAACATACATGCACCAGAATGGCTGACATAAAAATATAGAAAATAGCTGATGTGATCTATGCTGTGATGGAATCTGAACTCTCATGTTGATATTACCACCTCTTTGGAAAATTGGCATGTTTGTGCTTCATTGTGCTCCATGACCTAAACATTTCACTCCAAGTAAATATATGCCCAATAGAAATGGGTATAGAACTTTTTTTCTCAAAAAACATATATTTATAGCAGGCCTATTACTAATATCTAAAAGCAGTAAACAATTCAAAAATGCCCAAAAGCAGTACACTGTATAAAATGTGGTATATCTGTCCATAAAATACTATTCATAAATGAAAAAAATATTCTACAACTTCATATAGTAATATTGACAAATCTCAAAAACATAAGGCTGAGCAGAAAATGGCAGCCATAAAACAATAATTTTGCATAAATTTATATAGTTTGTCAGGGTTTCAAAAGTCATACTAGTGCCCTGGCTGATGTAACTCAGTGAATTGAGTGCTGGCCTTGAGCCCAAGTGTTGCTGGTTCAATCCCCAGTCAGGTCACATGCCTGGGTTGCAGGCCAGGTCCCCAGTGGGGGCCACATGAGAGGCAACCACACATTAATGTTTCTCTCCTTCTCTTTCTCCCTCCCTTCCCCTCTCTCTAAAAATAAATAAAGCCCTTAAAAAAGTTATACTAGTAATTAATTATCCCTTGATCCAGATATTAGAGATATGGTTGTGCTTACTCTATAAAAATCCTTTGAGAGACACAGTTATGATTCGTGTACTTTAGGAATGTATGTGTTTATGCATATATGCATGTGTACATGTTTTTTCTTTGTACATATTTGCTCCTCTCTTTTTTATAACCTTTCTGTTTCTTCTTCTCTCTTACTTAAAATAGTAACTTTCTAAAGACATGACCCTTTTTCCTTTACTCTTTTCATTGGAGAAACTGGAGCCATGAATAGCTAGTAGGAAACAAATTTGGTTTATAAAAGTATAATGTGTAGTAGTATAAGATTCAGGGTGATAACTGGGGATTTTAAAAGGAAAACAATTAAGAGAGCAAAGAAAATTCTAGTAAAGTATGATGAAATCAGTGAGGAATAAAAGAGAAAACTGGGTGAAAACAAAGTGTCTTCATCCCAAGGTCCTGGATAGATGCAGGTAAATTGTATTAAAAAATAGATAAATCCAGGCCTGGATGAATGCATATAATAAATTCATACCTCATTATTGTAGAACTCCATTTACATGGTCAATGTGGAAGAAATTCTCATTATGGGTTCACTCAAGATTCATGTGCACATTTCATACAGTACACCTGCTGTTAAATGTTTACTAACTAAAAAGAGTCCTAGTAAAATCAGAAATAAACAAACCAGGAGTCATCAAAATATTTCTCTTGAGAATACATGTGACTCCAAGTACAGAAATACCATCTATATCTACGTGTTAGGGAGTTAGTATGCTATATGTAAAGGTCTAGGTAAGCATATGTGATGACAGAGATTATATATTTAGTTATTGGCTATTACAAAGGAAGGAGAATATGATGCTAAAGTGGCTGTCTCAACAGTGGTCTGCATTTTATCATGCACTTATATATCCATTCTAAAAGATAAGAGAGTAGAAGTGAGGCTAACAGATAGAGGAAGAATGCATTTGGGAAATATCATAATCATCCTTTATGCTAAAACTCTGCTGTGTCTCTGATCTGATTTTTAGCAAAGCACATGTTACAGTCTCAGTGATGCACTTACAGGTTTGAAGCAGATACCATTAGTTACATTTCTGAAAACTGCACTGAAAACTAACAACAGTGTTATTACAAGAGACATCTTTCTTCATATACAGATGTGTATAGGTTCATTACCTGATTTCATCCATCTCTTCATTTTGCTCTTTGTTTTGATAAAGAAGTCATGTGTTATTATCACCAGAATGGCCATGGATGTATCACATATTGCAGGTAATGAGGCAATTATGAAATTCATTTAGGGCTTCTGAAAAGGAGAAACAACAATATATTTACCACACAGCAGATGGCAAATGGATATCATGTTTATTTTATATATTTTTATGCTAAAATCTTCCATGCAATGTGCATTTCACTCATTAAGGTGGTTTTAGAAAAAAAAACATAGTATGCTTGTTTTTAAAGGTGTCTCTGCAATTTCTGAAAAAATATATTGTCATATCTGTAGAATTAGATATTTTTTAAATGAATTTATTTAAGTTGCCTTATTTGGTAATAATGTATTCAATAGATATCTTAGTAAAGCCTTTTTGCATGTGTACCTATTGTCTTATTTAACCTCAAATTATGGGTATTGTTTCTTTAATAATACAATCAAGAATAAGTATTCCGTAAGGTCAGTCTATGTTCATTAACAGGTTTAGTTCTGATTCCCCAAGAGACATTTCAGCATGTCTCTTAGCCTACCTTCTTAGGTTAAGTAAGCTTTTAAAATTCTGTTAAAGAATAACCTTTTAAGAAATGATGCTGGAACAACTGGATATCCACATGCAAAAGAATGAAATTGTGCATCCCTAGTTTACACAATACAATAAAAGTAACATCAAAATGGTAACAGAGCTAAATGTTAAAGTTACAAAACTCTATCAAGAAAGTAAAAAGAACCCTGGCTGGTGTTGCTTGGTGGACTGAGTGCCAGCCTGTGAACCAAGGAGTTGCTGGTTCAATTCCCAGTCAGGGCATATACCTGGGTTGTGGACCAGGTCCCCAGTAGGGGGCGTGTGAGAAGCAACCACACACTGATGTTTCTCTCCCTGTCTTTTTCCCTCCCTTCCCCTCTCTCTAAAAATAAATAAATAAAATCTTTTAAAAAAGAAAGTGAAAAGATAAGTTATGGGAGAAAATATTTTTAAATAAATATCTAACAAGGTCATAGTACCCAGAATATATAAAGAAATCTTACAACTCAATGATAAAATGACAAAAGACTCACTTCAAAATAATCAAATGATTTGTATAGATATTTCTCCAAAGAATATATACAAATGGCCAAAAGGCACAAGAAAATATATTAAATATCATCAATCGTTACCTAAATATAAGTGAAAACCACAATGAATTACCATCATGCACCCACTAGTATAACTAATAATAAAAAAGACAGATAATATAATGAACATTAGTGAGAATGAAAAGAAATTGAAACTCTATATATTGTAAAATTGTACAACCACTTTAGAAAAAGTTTTTAGCAGTTCCTCAGAATGTTAAACATAGAGATAACATGTGACCCAGCAATTCCACTCTTAAGTATAACCCAGAAAATTGAACACATATGTCCACACATAAACTTCCACATGAATGTCATAACAGCATTATTCAAAGTAACTGAAAATTGGAGACAACATAAATACCTACCCAGTGATTACTGCATAAACTAAATGTAGTATCAGCAAACATGGACTATTATTTGGAAATTAAAAGGAACGAGGTACTTACACATGTTACAACACAGATGAACCTTGAAAAGGTTATACTAAATTAAGAAAGTCATAACGTAAGATATCATATACTCAATTTATATTTAGTGTTCAAAATGGGAAAAACTCACAGAGACAGAAAACAGACTACGTGTCGCCAAGGGCTGGAGTAACAGGGAAACAAGGAGTAACAACTAATGAATATGGGATTTCTTTGTGGGGTGATAAAAATATTCTGTGATTAGATAGTGGTGATGGTCTCACAACTCAGGATAGTGAAAGACACTCAAGTGAACATTATAAAAGGAGGAATTTTATATAAATTCTGTATATTTATATAAAAATTTGTATAAATTTTTGGAATGAGTATGCTAAAATACGTTAAATTATTAAAAAGTTAAAGAAAAGTATATATAATATGCAGCTGTTTATCTAAAAGAAGGAAAAGGCTATGACTACACATACATATTTCATTATTTTTAATAGAGAAACAAATAAAAATTAAATGAAAAATAATGGTTACCTCTAGGGGTAAGAAAAAAATTCAGGCTTGAGGGTACAGGGATGGAAACTAAAATTCCCTAAAAATACTTGTTGTGCAGATTTTGCATCAGAATCTTATAAGTGTCTTACATATTTATATAACAAAATTGCATAAAAGTAGTTCCTAAATATTGAAAGTGACATTAAACAAAGGAGCCTGCATATTAATTTAGTGTTGTAACCACAGATAAAACTATTTCATGTTGAAGACATTAATATACAATAATTTTCTCATGCATCCCCAGTAGAATAGTCCCTAAGAATACAAATAATGAAAGGAACGATCTTAAATCTTTTCAGTACTTCTTTCGTTGGTGGTAGTGTTCGCATTTTTACACTGGTGCTGCTGTATGTTTATTGTGGGATAAAGTGAGTGAGTCTTTACCCTGGGGTCACTGAGAAATCAAATATTTGGTGTAGAAAGAAGAAAATACAGATAAAAGATTACTGAGGGTAAAACCTCTGAATTCCTGGGTGCAAGTACCAAAGTGAGCAATTCATGGTACATTTTATCTTAAAATAAATTTGTACCTTTATTCATCTATCAGGAAATTTGAAGAAGTATCCACTCTCAAACTATTTTGAGTTTGCTTCAAACTTCATCCAAACTGAATGACTTGGATAAACTAATAGTGACTGTGAAACCACATTGGAGTCATTGCAACAGAAGCTATTCTTGGTGCCTGCCTCCCCTTGCATGTCTCCATTCCCAAGCATCTTTGAGAATTACTGGTCTTTAACATTGCCCACCATAGAGATGCTTACTAAGGAATAAGAATGCTTATTCCTGTTCACACAAACATAGAGGCACAGTAGTGCAGATGCTGTGAAGGAATTGCCTCAGTTCTTCTAACCTGTTGTAGGAGAAAAACCTCGGTTCAATCTATCTCCTGCGTGGCTCATCCCCGTGTCTTTCACACTGCTAACCTCTCACACCTACAGCGCTTCAATTCTGACACTTCTGGTCACCAAATATGTGGAGGTTTTCCCTCACACCAAGCGACTTTCTGAGACACCAGCCAGGGGTCCTACAATTCAGCTCAAATCTGACTTCTCTCTACCCAGAGACAGAATCAGATTCCACAGGTTAAGAATTCAGTCCTACAAAACTGCCACCATCCCACCCACCCCACCCCACAGCATATGCCAGGCGCAAATTCAGGTTATTGTCTGTGCTTCTGACTAACTGGCTACAGACTGGAGGTTCCCACAACCTCCTTGCTGTATTCTGTTAACTTGATACAGCAGCTCTCAGAACACAGGGGAACACATTTACTAGATTCTTTTAAACGCATATATAAAGGTAGAGATGAACATCCAGAAGGAAGAGACTCATAGGACAAGTAAGTAGAAGGGGGCATGGAACTCCCCTGCCCTCTGTGGGAGTGCTGCCCTGCCAGGGCCTCTACTTGTTCAACAACTGGAAGCTCTCTGAATCCAGTCCTTTCAGGTTGCTATGGTGGCCTTATTACACAGGCACAATTAATGAAATCATTGGCCATAGTCAGTTGACCTAACTCTCAGCCCTCTCCTCTCCCCTCCCCAGACTGAGTGGGGGAGGTGGCACTGAAAGTTCCAACCCACTAACCATACTGTTGGTGCTCCTGGCAACCAGCTCCTCATTTTATGTGCTTTCCAAAAATCACTTCATTAACATACGAAAGATACCTGCCTATGGCTCTCATTGCTTAGGAAACCCTGAGGGTTTAGGAGCTCTGTGCCAGAAACAGAGAGGAAGAGCAACTATATATTTTGTAGTATATCACAATATCACAGATGCATTACTGTGAGTTCCTTGTGCATCAGTATAATCAAGGAAAGTGTGTTGAAAGAAAAAACCAGGCCCAGGCATCAGAATGAGCTTTAGCATCTGTCATTTTCTAGACATTTTACTCTGAAAATCTCTTTCACGTACGAAGGTCACAGTTCCATCATTAATAAAATATAAGATGTGAAATAATACTACCTAAGGCATTCTTTGTCTCTAAATTCCATTATTTTATACAGTTATCTTGATTTATAAAAGGATATCAGATACCTCTCCCCAGAAATCCCTTCTTAGCAACATAGCAGCCTTGTCAAGACAGAGATGGATATGAGGTTCAAACACAATGATTATTACATCATGGACAGTCACTATGGCCTAGGTATTGTGATGGTGGAGATAACTTCAAATTATTTATTGATATTTCCGTGTACTGTGGATGAACATGGGGCCACATACTAAACCTGACAAGCTCAAGGGAAGCCTACATGGCAGACCTTAAAAACTCAGAGACCAAAAGTAATCACGTAGGATGGTGTGACCATGAAAATTCCAAAAATAAAAGAAGGCCATAGGGTGTAGTCACATCCTGGGCCTGTAATGGTGGGAAATGATGACACACCCCACCACTCTTCTGATGTTGTTTAATCTAAGTGCTGACTATGATTAATTCATAGCTTATAGATAAATAGCATGTTTGTATAAGAATCCTAGGAATGATTTCAAAAGACACAGACTCTGACCTTCAGATATCCTACCTCCTGGAGATTTGCTGACCTTCAAATGTGGAGCCAGGAGGATGTGAAAACAGGATGACAAATCAAGGTGATGTAAATCCAAGATGACATTCACTGGACTGCCATCACTTGCCTTATCAAAATGGACTGTGCTGGTCTCCATGTAGAGAACTTTTTAACCCCTTTCCCTTGATCTCTTTGTTCTGTTCCCTTTTCCCTCCTTATAAATACATCTGTTTCCATCAAGATGTGGAGATGGACTTTGAGACGTGAGTCCCCCATCATCCAGCTGGCTGGCATCTGAACGAACCACTTTCCTTTACATCAGCACCTGCTTTTCCAGTACTGGCTTTTCCAGTGACAGCCAGCCAGACCAGCATCGGGTTACACAGGCCTGTGTCTTCCCTGACAAAGGTAAATTTTCACCTTAAGTGAGCCTGTC